>JAWQFJ010028121.1:0-53421 GCA_034096865.1 Theodoxus fluviatilis | reverse complement strand
GGCTGCTGCAGTTGCCCTCTTGGCTTCCTCTGCTGCCCTTATTTCCTGGCTCACCATGTCGCGTTTGCCTTTGTTTTCTGCCCTTGACCAGAATGTTGGTCTCTCACTGTATCGAGACCTTGTCGACCGCTTCGGGCTCTCCGTGGCTGCGTCGATTGCCCCCTGAGCAGTCCATTTCTTTCCCGATCTGATGGTGGGCAGGGTTGATCTCACCAGGGTATCCTCCGACATCTGGAGCATCATGAGCTGTCTGGCGTTGCCCACCTTGAATTCCTCAGTGATCGATTTTAGTGGCAGAGCGAGCTTGTTTGCCTTCCCATATAGCCCCACGTTTAAGAAGCCGGGGGTGGGGGGGGGGGGGGGGGGGGGGACACCAAGCCATCCACGGAGGAATTTGCTGATCATAGACTTCAGCCCCTCCTCTGTGTTTGTGCAGATATCGTAGATGAGCAGCAGCCATAGCAGTTTTGGGAGGAGGACATGTTGGAATATCCAGATCTTGAACTTTCCTTGACCCCAAGGGCACTTGTTGATCTTCTCAAGCCCTGTCTTTGTGGTGTCCCTGATTTCCTTGGCTCTTCCTGTATCTCTCAAGCTGGAGTAGTACACCCTTCCGAGGCTCTTGACTGGTTTTTGGGTCACAGATGGGATCGCTTCCCCTGCTACTGTGAAAATCACATCTGGCCTCACCCTTCCCTTCTGCAGGGAAAGGCTTCTTGACTTTTGGGGCATGAACTTCATGCCCGTCCACTCTATGACCTGCTGGAGTTAGGAGAGGATCCTTCGTGCCTCGCCCTACTGGGTCCACCTAATGTGTGCTAATGTGTCACGAATTCGAACGGAAAACTTGCCAGTACCATGGCACATTCCTCCACCCAACAACCCAGTGTGGCCGGTCGCGTGGGCAAGGTCATGTGGCCGGTCGTGCGGGCGAGGTCACGTGGCATGCCTCTGGCCCTTGGGCAGAGCGGGGGGACAGGCGCGATCTCGAACCGAAGAAAACACCTGCCAATGAGGGAGCACTTTGCCTGCAAAGCTCTGTGGTTGAGCGGTTAGCACGCTGGACCTGCAGTCGGTGGGTGCGGTGTTCGAAACTGCGCGTATTCTAGAGTTGCATCCTTGAGCAAGATGCTTAATTCTGATTGCTTCTCCCCACCCCTGTCAAAGTCAGTGGCAGAAAGACAGACACATGGAGGTCAGTCCAGGTGTGGCCCACCCCCCGAGAGTGTAAGGAAGATTATAGGGCTGAGACACTTTCACAAGACTAAATTGCAGATAACTTTCTAGATAAATCAACAAGAACATTGCTGCTGCTTCACTCTGTAGGGAGTTTCTAGCTACTTAAAAAGTGAACGGTCGGCTAATTAGGGGTGAGCTGGCCGCAAGCTTTTTTTGCCAAAACCACCTCTGTGTAGTAGCCCAATGCGCATGTCTAAAGGGGAGGAGCTAAGCTGTCAGTCTGAATGCGCATGATACCGTAAAACTGAGATTAGACCATTGTGTTTGTTATGATTTTATGGAACCAGTGAAGTAATGGATGAAGCTCTCTTGCCTAATATCTTTCAAGGTACACATGGAGATTTGCTAACTTGGTCGATGTTTCGAGTCGTATGTTGTTAAGGCCAGACATGGCAGCTAATGTTGGACCAAGTTTGCTGTCATTTGTTTTGTATCTCTTTTTAGTCAACAAATGTATACTGATGTAGGAGCTAAAAAATGATAATGCCTGATAATATATGTCATCACTTTCCATGGCAATGATCCAAAATGGCCGCCAAACAAAAAACATCAAAAGCCTATAACTTCTATTCTATCAAACTGATTCCAATTTTGTTTCTTGCAATTGGTTTAATTCCTCAATGGTCACATATTTACGTTGTTTCAATGCATTTGGATGGTTATGGATTTTTATTTATTTATTTTTATAAAAATGCCTACACGGGTGTGTGTTTTAACCGCCTGATTATGATTTATGAAGAAACTACATGGTTTAAGTCAATGAGCAAACGTAATTATCTTAAAAAATATCCAAACTAGTAGTGTGCTAAAGTAGAAGTATTTATCTTCAAAACTTACTGAGCCTTAGGGATTTGAAGACACCAAGACGCACACAAAGCACAAAACGGAGAAAAAGGAGAAGAAAGAAGGCTAGAACAACACTTACAGATTGATGGTCCCTGCTCCATGCAGACAGCAAAATCCAGTGTGATTTTTCACAAATATACATATGCAGCACACAGAAGTAAAAATATTCCATTTGAAGTCACCTTGATGAAATATATTTCACCTAATAATATATATGTTATTGCAGAGAGCAACCAGACACGCCCACTTTTCACACAGTTGACAATACAGGTGATAAGTCAATCTGCTGATGCCAGAAATTGTTGAAGGGATTAATTACTATCAGCCAAATGACATTCTGGTCCATAGGCAGCTGGATTTCTGACATTCTCCTCCATGCGAGCGATCTTCTGCTTTTTTGATTTGCTGTTCACTGTCTCTAACCAGGCTAGCATCTCCTCCAGAAAGACCCAATGTTCTGAGGTTTCTTGCAACGCATTCCGCATTTTCTGGTTTGATGTGAATGCTGCGCTGTTGAACGTGTTGAACAGTCGGTCGAAGTTTTCCACAAACGTTGCTGTTGTCTCTGCCTCTGGTGGAAGAGCGTTCAGGTGGCAAAGGGTTTCCAGGCCAGCTGCTACAGTGTGAGAAAGCACCTGCGATGCATACTTTACCCGCATGGCTGCAAATGGGGGCATGTAGATGTGTCTGTAAGTAAGCTTTGGGGCCATCTTGTATTTGTTCTTGCGATCCAGCTTGAAGAATGTTACAATGTGATCCCACATCATCAACAGTGAAACCCGTGTTTCGCAAATTATTGCGAATGTTCTTCAGAAGGTGAGGAGGGTCGTACATGACGAAAATGCGCTCACCATCCACTTCGATGTACGGCTTGTCCTTGGTTGCACCGAGTAGGGTTTCCAGAACGCATCTGTTGTTAGACCCCTGGTCTGCTATAATGACTCTCACTTGTAAACCCTTCTGTTTAAATCTCCGAAGACCCTCCAACATCAACTTCTGTAGCTGTTTGCTTTCGATCGGCCCGCTGGAGAGGAAATAACCGATTGGCTGTTTCCAGGAGTGTGTGATCCCCTTCAACATGAACACAGTTGCATGGTTAGCGGCGTACTCAGTTCTGATACGCTTCTGATCTCGTGAGTTGAGAAGGTCCAGTGATGGTCCTCGTGAGTTATTATGTAAGTGCAGCCTATGCAGACTGCCTCTCCACGCAGGCTGGTGGCCAAGTGCACTGCGCTCTCTGCCAGTGTCCACTGGCAGAAAGTCTTGACAATCTCACACTGTGTGTGAAACTCCTCCCAGGTAGTCGTTCCATCGAATGTAGGTTCACCTGCCTGGACTGGAGTGTGTCCACGGGGGGCCTGGGGTGCAGGTCCCAGGGGGGCTTGGAGTAGTGTCCTGTGCATCCAGTTTACACGTTAGTCATTAACCAGCCGTAAACACATAGATCCATATCTACTTTAGTATCAACCATGAAAAGGAGACAAAGTACATAGCTTCAACATAGCTTTAAACTACATGTATAATTGTGAGCGTCCAAGGGGGTTGTTAGGCGTTATTTGCTCGTGGGGCAGGGGAGGGGATGCCGCAACATGGGTCTCTCAGTGCGATCATCTTTGGGTGTCTTTTGAAGGAAGGCCTCAACAATGACTGCAGTTCATCTGCCTCTTGGTGGCACTCGAACACCTAGGTCGGATATCCTTGTTGGAGGGGAGCAAGGAGCCCAGGGCGCCGAGTATGAGAGGAAGATGGGACCATGACCTCTGCATTTGGACACTTTCTCCTGGTGCCTGGTGTCCATTACGATGGAGTCATCATTGGGGTAACTAACAGATGTCCACGAATATTGGGCCTTTGGTTGTAATGTCAGGAACCAGGCCGTTAGGCAGCCAGCAGAATTCTTACTGAGGCCAGGAAGGTGGAGTGGCACGGGATGGTGAAGATGAGGATGTCTTGTATCGCGTCATGAAGCTGTTGATACAAGGGCGCGACGCGAGTGCAGACACCGGTGACATGTTGGCTGGTTTCCGTTTCACCGCAACCATGCTGGCAGGGTTTGTCAGGGCCTCTGGGGATGGCACCACGGCATTGGTCATCTGATCCCGGCTCCTTAATATTAAGTCCTAACTTTAGCCAGCCAATTGAAAGGGTTCTTGTATTTGATCTAGGCAAAGCCAGGGAGGGAAACATAAAAGATGGTGATGATTGTTCGGTGATTCCCTTGCCAGAAAAACACAACTATTAAAAACCGATATCGAGATTGCCATTACTTGTGCAGAAAATGACGTGGAAATCGAGGATCATGGGCTGGTGGCTCAAAGAAGGGTCTGTTTATAGAAATCAGATCTTAGTAGGGGAGGAGGGGGGGGGGGGGGGGCAGTGGAGGGGGGGGGTAGTCGTAATACGGAAAGTCTTAATAGAGAGGTTCCACTGTACCACCACCAAAGATAACTAAACTTTAAAAGCTAATCTAATTTGCCAACAATGACTAACATGAGATTACAACTATGATAAAATGAAAAACACTGCTTTGCCTGATCATCCTGCCACACAGTCTCACTGCCTCCCTCGGCATGCAACCTGCAGCTTCTGGCGGAAGTCGCGTCTTCTCCTGGTTCCAGTAGGGCAGCCCCAGCTGGGCCAAGAAGACGAACCTGAGCTGACTGAGGTGCGAGCCTGTGTACTTGATACACTGCAGCCGACTGTTGAACTGCTCGCAGATTTCGGAATTCACACGTAAGTGTGGAATGCGATCTGAGCGGTAGGTTTTCGCACCCTTATGGGAAAACCCATGAAAACAGTCCTGGAAAAATCTGGTGCTTCTGAAGAAGGCAGGCTCTCTGTTCAAGCTGTACTCGGATAGCTGGCAGGCGTTGTCGTAGAACACAACCTCCGGTGCTTGCTCCACATACTTGAACAGGGGGGCAAATGGATCCTTCCTGGCTTCTCCACCTGAAATGAGATGAAACCCATAGCAGTGACCATGGACTGGACAAAACCACAAAAACATGTAGGAAAAGCCCCCTCTAATAACCTGGGGGTATACCTTCTTACACCTCTCCTCCTCTGCCAGAGGATCGTCATGCTGGTCACGACGCACTGCACCGTTGATCTGGTACGTGGGCAGCTTGCGGACCTGCTCTCCAGACGGCGGGATTAAAAAGAAAGATTCCTTTATGTTTAAAAGGAGATATACAGTTCAAACAGCAAAACAGAACACATGCTTGACTTGACATCAAAGCTAGAGAAGCACTGCATAACCTATTAACACAACTGATCAAAGCCTTTGTGTTCACTTACGGTTTTCTTGCTCTGGCCTTTCCTCTCCATTTCAATTATCTTTTCCCAGGAGGCTGTACAAACAAAAAGACATGAAATAAACTAAAATGGGTGAGCATGGAATGCATGAATACTGAAATCTGCTGGTTTATTATGGGCATATCAGAACATTGTTTAGCACCTCAAGGCTTACATGGCTTACACAGGATTCAAGAACTCATTTCAGCATTTCAAGGCCTACAATACAACAATAACCATTGGAACCAATAAAATCGAGAAGTTCTAAGTAAACAAAGAAAACAGAGGTCAACATGCCAAATTGAAAGGAAAACAAAGAAACAATAACTAGCAATGCTCAACCTTTTTTTCCCCAAATGTACCAAATGATTATAACTTCAAGTTATGGTGATAGTACTCATTGATCTAATCACAATGCAATTTGAATTTTGGAAATCGGTTAGTTAGAACCAAAGTTATGGTAATTCGAAGGCCAAAAATATTTAGTATTTGTTTTTCAGAATCTCCCGAATTGGCCTTAGGGGGGGTAGGCAGGTCTGCTTCAACTACTGAGTGAGCTTGTTACCTATGGGATTTAAATCAGACATAATTTACACTACTTTGATGTGGGATGGGGAACTAAAACTAATCCCCCATAAACTAAGCTAACAGCATGCAGAAAAAGGAAGGGAATACCATGGTGAACAGTTTCCCCTTTCACACAGTGTAATCCTCCTTTGTGTGATACAGTGAATTGCAAGTCCACACACAAGGCCACCTGGCACTGGCGACACTGGTGGCAAGTCTGCTTTCAACTGGTTTTTGTAGCAGACGTCAGTTCTTGAATTTCTTCTTCTCGCAATCACTTGTCCTCAGACTTCGAGGGTGTGGTTTCCCCTCAGTTATTAGTTGGCCTGTGGAGGAGGTGGAGGCTGTGGTTCCCTGAGGCTGTTTCTCTACAAGAGTGTAGGCAAGGGAAGTGGCCACAGAGCTGATGAACTTCTTTCTTCCCTGGACTGCTGGTGCTTCAAATACAGGCAGTGTGCCTGCACCATCACAAGGATCAGCATGTGGAAGGCCAGCTTCTTCCACCATTTGACAGTCTTTCGATGGAGGGGGCAGTAGGCAATCATCTGATCACTGTGATCCACCCATGACATACTCTTGGTGTAGGCCACAACAGCTTTGGGCTTCTTTTTTTCCTCAGCCGGAGTCTGCACCTCAACCATCCTGGGAATATATTTCCAGATCAGCCAAAGCACTCCAAAAGTTAGTATGAACGTAACACAATCAAAACATCCCCTTCCAGATCTGACTCGACCAGTGAGACTGAGACAGCACAGTTCAAACACAAGAAAACAGATGGTATCGCTTTTTACTGGTCAGCCTACCATACCGGGGTCCTCTGGGTTAAGTTCGGTTACACTGGAGCCCAATCAGCTGTGAATACGTCGGAATATGTCCATTACATTTTATTCTGGAGCATTCTGCTCCCCTCCCCATATGAGCAAACATTCCGGAGACATTCCTGGAGGGAAATATTCACAATCATCCAGTGTTACCCTAGCTTTAGACACATCACACAAATCTCAAGAGCTGCGTAGGCATTTCTGACGACATTGTTGTATCGGTTAGGACGCAAAGCAGCATTTTTCAAGAAGTACTGATCAGCGTCTTCATCTGCGATGAGACAGAGATTGTGCAGGATACATGCAGACATGATCAGTTTGACAATGCCATCAGCACTATGCACCGGCACTTCAAATGACTTTTGAAATCCTGAAACAGCTAGCGTCGCCCATCATGTCTACGTAAGAGACTTGTTGTCTTGAAATTGTACTTTTTGAGTTGGTGTAGGGAGAGTAACCATACACGTTCAGTCTGAAGGTAGACTGACTAATTTGAGTGATTGACTTTATTCTTTGGGATATAAAATTCATCTTGTTTCATGATTTAACTTCATTAAAGAGATTAAAACAGGCTCCAACCCCTAGGCAAGCAAATCTGTAATATTACTTGCAGGATTCTGATTTTTGGTGAGTTTGAAGATGGTGGTAAGAGCTTTCAAAATCCACCAAATTTTTTTTCTAGGTCAAGGTCATTTGGGGGAAAAAAAGCAGATGTATCTAAAAATAGCACATCTTTAGAACACTGATATCTGTGGAAATATATTGGTGATCTGCATGAAAACTTGTTACAATATAATTTAGACTATGATAATGAAGCCCTGTCACTTTCTTTGTTCTGAACAAAAAAGTAAAATTTTCACATAATTTTAATCAATATACGTACGAAATTTGACAATTTTAAACGGGTTTTCTTCCACATAATGTTTCACATTTCACTTGAAAATGTCTGTATTGTAATGAATTTGCTAGGGTTTCATCATAAATCTCTTCTGAGTAAGCTTGCAAATTTTCAGGATGATTAAAAGCACACAACAAAGTTATCTTCCATTAAAGGTCAACACAAAGCAGAAAAAACGAGAAACCGAGAAAATCAGGTTCAAAGTCTTTATTACATCTGAAACACACAAAAGTGTCCAGCTAGTGAGCCCCTGCTCCATAGGAGCTGTCCCCACCCTTTGTGGAAGGCATTGCAAGCTTTCTCTTCTTCCTTTCCTTTTTGGCTGACTCTGAGGTTTGTCTCTCATACCTCTTCATTCTCATTTTGTCAAGGCGGTCAAATGCGGTTTCCATGTGATGTCCAACTTTGAGGTTCAGGTGACCAAATATGCTGAGCCTTCCCCTTTCTCCTTCATTGAAGGAGATGACTGCATCATATACAGCTATCTCCAGCCTAGTTCTCCCCACAAACACTGTTTTGGGACACCTCTTCCAGATCATGCTGTTAAAAGCCTCATTCACATTCTGCGTCCCACCATGCAGGCACTTGTCCAAGAGCTCATCTGTGCTGAGGTCATCAAACACTGGTTTGATTTCCTTCACAACAAATTTTGGAAAGGCATTAGCATTGGCTTTGGCTAAGCCTTCAATCCCCTTGTGAGAAGGGCACCAGGGTCCACAGTTTTTGTGGCATTTGTCCCGATGTTCCCAAATTGCCATGATTGCTTTTTTCATTTTCTTTTTGTCTCCCACATTCCCCCTGATTGCCCCCCCATAGTGCCCTTGAATTCTTTTAATTGCCTGTTGGGTCAGCCCTGCCTTCCCCCCAATCCCTTTGTATGTCTTTCCTCCTTCTCTGAACTCTTTGTTTTTGTTTTCTGCAACTTTGTCCATCAATCTCTTGCCCATTCTTTTCTGGACATGACCACAGCATTCTAGTTTTCTAATGGGCTTGTCATATACTGGTGGGGTAGCAGTGGACACAGTGTGAAAACTTTTGGAGTCCCCATCTCCAAGATATCCCAGGTACTTCAAACCATACCTCTCCTGAGATCTTCTGAAGATCTTTAGCATTCCAAGAGATTCCATCTGACCAGAAGTACCCTCGTGATTCTTCGAGCATTTTCCTTTGTGCTTGCTCTGCCAGTCATCCAAATCCTTCCCCTGATACCTTTTCTTTGCCTTCAAGCATGCATCACAATGGTTGCTACTGACATGCACATCCAACACTTTCGCACGATCAGCCTTACCAGAAGACAATACAGTGGCAACACCATTCTTGCTCACAAATCCACGTCTCTGCCAAGTACCATCACATGAAACAACTGCTTTACCTTCTTTCAAAGTAGAGGAGAATTCTCTGGCAGCCTTAGACATGGATGCTTTTGCTGCCCTTTCAGTAGCATCTGCAATTTTGTCTCTGTACTTAGCAAATGACTCATCACTGACTGGAGGTGGCATATTCATGTTGGAAAGAAATTTCTTTCCCTGTTCAAAATGGCACCCTATGCTGAACATGGACAATGCAAATCTCATATTCAAATGGTCCAGCTTTGTATTTGACAGTTTGAAATTTGCACCACATGCATTACAGGCAATTTGCAATGTGAAAGACAGTCCCACTCTTTGCTCAGACACACTATAGTCTGTACTTCCACAGCCTTCAGTCCTGCAGGGAAATGTTTGGATAAAGTCTGTTAGTACTTCAATGTCTATCAGTCTGTAGCCTGTTGAGTCTGCACTCCCACCTTCTGCTGATGTTGATGGGGTTGCTCTCCCACCTCCTGTCGATGGTGTTGCTCTTCCACCAACTGGTTTAGCCTCTTGTTTCTTGGAGGAGACCTCTACATACTGGTTTCCTCTGAAAGCCCTTGATTTCCCCTTTTTCTTCTTGCGTGGAACAGGCTGTGCTTCATCGCCCCTTCTTGTTGACGTTTTGCGAGGCATCCCCCTTTTCTTCTTGGGTGGAGGAGGCTGTGCTTCATCACTCCTAGTTGACCTTTTGCGAGGCATCTGAAAAAGCATACATACACCAATAAGTAAACACACTCAAAACCAACAGTTCAGCGAACAAAGAGGACTAAACACACTATTAAAACTCATTCCTAGATGCTTTCAGTAATTATTCGATCAACATCACCAACCACAACAATTCTGTAAACTGAATACTTGAGACTGACGGCACGGAATCCCGTCTGAATTTGCAGCGAAGTTGTCGACTCAGGTCAAGAAACTGAATCATTGAGATCGAAGAATGCAAGCTTGTTTATCAACTTATACACCACTGTGGAATATCTTTAGGAAATGCAAAGCAATACATACCTGTCAAGAAGGTGATTTGCGGCCAGAAAGTAATTCCATGAAGTGAATTCAGTCAGAATTCATGAGCGCGTTCGGCGATCGTCGGTGTAGAAGTGATCAAGCAAGACGGCGAAGAAAGCTGCCTGCTGATTGGAGGATTCTATTCAGGGAACCAATCAGAGAACTGCTTTCATACAGGCTCTCCAAAAGAAGAAATCTGACGAAAAAATTATCGAAATCGCTTGCGTAGTTTTCGAGATATGACATTTTCTGTTTCTTGCATAATTAATGAGCTTTTAAAAGCCACACCCCCTTGATTTAAAAAAATGATTTTAAAATACTTCGGTAAAATGTGTAAGTTTCATATTTTCTGAAATGGTTTGTGCTTGGATGAAGATGACTTCCGTGCCAAAAAACGAAAATCGAGTTTTTTCATGAAAATGATGATTTTGGGAGGGTTGGAGCTAGCCTTAAAACAGGCCATAAACGTGATGTGTATTCCACACACACACAACACAACACAGCTCCACGGTCTGGGTGGAGTTTGCACTCGTGGCACTCAGCCTAGCGTCACGCTTAGACTGAGGGAAAATTCCACACGACGAACATTAGTACAGGACTTCAGCAGATTGTCCTGTCTTCAGCAGAGGACTTGGCAGGAGTTCTTTCTGCCACACGTGATCGATGAGCATCGATCTGATCTGGCCTCGTAGTACTGCAGGCTGTGCGCGCACGCACATAGAGATATGGTTCTTAGTTCAGGATTTTCATTGGAGATTCTTTTACGTGTTATCCCTGCACACGGAGTGGCTACTCTTCACACTTAGACTTCACGTCTTTCCGGCTCGCAAGCCTCAGGGCACACTGAATCTAAACTCTCCCGCATTGACTTACATGAACCACAACAAAACCCACACGTGACCAGCCTCAGCCAATCAGATCGTCAGGAATAGCGTCAGTGTGCTGGTTACGTTGAAATGGTCGTTGAGGCTGATTGCGCCAAACGTTGGGTTTTAAAACCTAGACGTAACCCAGACAGATAGTTCACGAAAGGTTAGACTGGTAATTCCTGTCAGACATTGTATTTTAAACAGTATGGGAAAATAGGGCGCCTAGTCGACATTTTGAACCGCCCAGACAATGAGGACAACGATCGACTCATCACGTACGCGTTCTCCTCTCGCCCTAACAACGGCTTTACCTGCTCAGCGCCAACTCGCGTTTTTAAAAACGCATAGAGAATATAACACAAGGTAGACATTTCACACATAAGAATTATAATTCAGGGGTAGATCCATCACACCGATATTGGGATTGCCATTACTTGTGCAGAAAATGACGTGGAAATCGAGGATCATGGGCCGATGGCTCAAAGAAGGGTCTGTTTATAGAAATCAGATCTTAGTAAGGGGGGGAGGAGGGGGGGGGGGGGGGGGGGGGGCAATGTGGGATGGGTGGGTGGGTGGATAGTCGTAATACGGAAAGTCTTAATAGAGAGGTTCCACTGTACCACCACCAAAGATAACTAAACTTTAAAAGCTTAATCTAATTTGCCAACAATGACTAACATGAGATTACAACTATGATAAAATGAAAAACACTGCTTTGGAGCCTGATCATCCTGCCACACAGTCTCACAGCGTCCCTTCCCGTGCAACCTGCAGCTTCTTGTTGAAGAGTCGCGTCTTCTCCTGGTTCCAGTAGTGCAGCAGCAGCTGGGCCAAGAAGACGAACCTGGGCTGACTGAGGTGCGAGCCTGTGTACTTGATGCACTGCAGCCGACTGTTGAACTGCTCGCAGATTTCTGAATTCACACGCAAGTGTGGAATGCGAGCTGAGCAGTAGGTTTTCGCACACTTATGCGAAAACCCATGGAAACAGTCATGGAAAAATCTGGTGCTTCTGAAGAAGGCAGGCTCTCTGTTCAAGCTGTACTCGGATAGCTGGCAGGCGTTGTCGTAGAAGACAACCACTGGTGCTTGCTCCACATACTTGAACAGGGAGGCGAATGGATCCTTCCTGCCTTCTCCACCTGAAATGAGGTGAAACCCATAGCAGTGACCATGGACTGGACAAAACCACAAATACATGTAGGAAAAGCCCCCTCTACCAACCTGGGGGTACACCTTCTTACACCTCTCCTCCTCTGCCGGAGGATCGTCATGCTGGTCACGACGCACTGCCCCGTTGATCTGGTACCTGGGCAGCTTGCGGACCTGCTCTCCAGACGGCGTGACAGGAACCAGGCCGTTAGGCAGCCAGCAGAATTCTTACTGAGGCCAGGAAAGTGGAGTGGCACGGGATGGTGGAGATGAGGATGTCTTGTATCGCGTCATGAAGCTGTTGATACAAGGGTGCGACATGAGTGCAGACACCGGTGACATGTTGGCTGGTTTCCGTTTCACCGCAACCATGCCGGCAGGGTTTGTCAGGGCCTCTGGGGATGGCACCACTGCAATGGTCATCTGATCCCGGCTCCTTAATATCAAGTCCTAACTTTAGCCAGCCAATTGAAAGGGTTCTTGTATTTGATCTAGGCAAAGCCAGGGAGGGAAATATAAAAGATGGTGACGATTGTTTGGTGGTTCCCTTGCCGGAAAAACACAAAAATTAAAAACCGATATCGAGATTGCCATTACTTGTGCAGAAAATGATGTGGAAATCGAGGATCATGGGCCGATGGCCCAAAGAAGGGTCTGTTTATAGAAATCAGATCTTAGTAGGGGAGGGAGGGGTGGGGGGGCAGTGGGGGGGGGGGGGGGGGGTGTGTTTAGTCTTACGCTGTATCATACCGAAGAAGGCAGTCTTTCACAAAGTCTGTCACCCTGAGATACATGTCAATAGGATTCTCAGTGTCTGACAAGGGGTCTACTGCTTGTCTCAACTGGTCCATGTCAGGCTTGCGGAGGGAACATGCTGTCCTGTTTACAGGTACATACGGTAGATCACACTGCTGCAGTTCTTGCACACTCAAACCAGCGTGCACATTAGCAATGTCCTCATGCTGGTACCTGCAGGTAAGATGTCTGTTGACACCGAACAATTCCAGCGGGGATCTGTTGTGCTCTGTTCTGATTGCATGGCTATTGTGTCCTGCTCGGAACTGCTGCAACGCTGCATTGACTCGAGGCCGGAACACAAAATACTGACAAAACAGGTCCACCCAGTTTTCCCTCTCAAGAAGACTGCGAGCCTCCATGTCCAGGAACATGGTTTTAAAAGGTTCAACGACCTGCTCTTTCACGTCGCGATGCATCCTCTCCACACGCGTGTTGTGTACAGACGAACCTGCTATTACACTTTTGTGACCTTGACCCCTGTACCTTTCCATCTGACGCCACACACCAACATTCTCTCCTCCATAGTCAGTTAGGGACAGCACGCTTGTTGAATCGCCCCAAGACCGGTATCAAAGCCTCCGCAATTTGTCGGCATAGCTCAGCTGCCTGAGAATTAGCCATTTTGAATTTGGCAAGTGGCAGAAATAATGATGGATCCCTGGGTATAATCAGAGCTGTCACCCTTGTAGTTTCGTATATAATGGATTCTATGGTTTAGGTAAACCATGAAATCTATGGTTTAGGTAAAGAATGCATTCTTTACGTAAAGAATGGATTCCATGGTTTAGGTAAACCATGAAATCTATGGTTTAGGTAAAGAATGCATTCTTTACGTAAAGAATGCATTGTTTAGGAGATCTGCTAAATAATGCTAAAAAATTGCAAAAATAATTATTTTTCAAAGGGAATGCCATATGCCGGCACAGTTCGTCAGGGCCTCTGGGGATGGCACCACGGCAATGGTCATCTGATCCCGGCTTCTTAATATTAAGTCCTAACTTTATCCAGCCAATTGAACGGGTTCTTGTATTTGATCTAGGCAAAGCCAGGGAGGGAAATATAAAAGATGGTGACGATTGTTCGGTGATTCCCTTGCCAGAAAAACACAAATATTAAAAACCTATATCGAGATTGCCATTACTTGTGCGGAAAATGACGTGGAAATCGAGGATCATGGGCCGATGGCTCAAAGAAGGGTCTGTTTATAGAAATCAGATCTTAGAGGGGGGGGGGGGGGGGGGGTAGTCGTAATACGGAAGGTCTTAATAAAGAGGTTCCACTGTACCACCACCAAAGATAACTAAACTTTAAAAGCTAATCTAATTTGCCAACAATGACTAACATGAGATTACAACTATGATAAAATGAAAAACACTGCTTTGCCTGATCATCCTGCCACACAGTCTCACAGCGTCCCTTCCCGTGCAACCTGCAGCTTCTTGTTGAAGAGTCGCGTCTTCTCCTGGTTCCAGTAGTGCAGCAGCAGCTGGGCCAAGAAGACGAACCTGGGCTGACTGAGGTGCGAGCCTGTGTACTTGATGCACTGCAGCCGACTGTTGAACTGCTCGCAGATTTCTGAATTCACACGCAAGTGTGGAATGCGAGCTGAGCAGTAGGTTTTCGCACACTTATGCGAAAACCCATGGAAACAGTCATGGAAAAATCTGGTGCTTCTGAAGAAGGCAGGCTCTCTGTTCAAGCTGTACTCGGATAGCTGGCAGGCGTTGTCGTAGAAGACAACCTCCGGTGCTTGCTCCACATACTTGAACAGGGAGGCGAATGGATCCTTCCTGCCTTCTCCACCTGAAATGAGGTGAAACCCATAGCAGTGACCATGGACTGGACAAAACCACAAATACATGTAGGAAAAGCCCCCTCTACCAACCTGGGGGTACACCTTCTTACACCTCTCCTCCTCTGCCGGAGGATCGTCATGCTGGTCACGACGCACTGCACCGTTGATCTGGTACCTGGGCAGCTTGCGGACCTGCTCTCCAGACGGCGTGACAGGAACCAGGCCGTTAGGCAGCCAGCAGAATTCTTACTGAGACCAGGAAGGTGGAGTGGCACGGGATGGTGGAGATGAGGATGTCTTGTATGGCGTCATGAAGCTGTTGATACAAGGGTGCGACATGAGTGCAGACACTGGTGACATGTTGGCTGGTTTCCGTTTCACCGCAACCATGCCGGCAGGGTTCGTCAGGGCCTCTGGGGATGGCACCACTGCAATGGTCATCTGATCCCGGCTCTTTAATATTACGTCCTAACTTTAGCCAGCCAATTGAAAGGTATTTGATCTAGGCAAAGCCAGGGAGGGAAATATAAAAGATGGTGATGATTGTTCGGTGGTTCCCTTGCCGGAAAAACACAAAAATTAAAAACCGATTGTGACGTACCCTCCACTTTAATTTGCTCAATTTGTAAATTCTTCTTTCTTCTCTTGGTCTAGGGGTATGCGTGGAGGAGGTCAACTATATAATTCATTCTCTCCCACTCTCTCACTGTTCACATAACATGACACAGTGTACGTTAATGATTTTCTTTAATGAAGTTAAATCATGAAACAAGATGAATTTTATAACCCAAAGAATAGAGTCAATCACTCAAATTAGTCAGTCTACCTTCAGACTGAACGTGTATGGTTACTCTCCCTACACCAACTCAAAAAGTACAATTTCAAGACAACAAGTCTCTTACGTAGACACGATGGGCGACGCTAGCTGTTTCAGGATTTCAAAAGTCATTTGAAGTGTACTTACAAGAGAGTCTCTCCAGGCTGACGTGTGACGCTAATTCAGAAGCGCGTCACAGATGAAATTTCGATCGTGCACATTATTCTGGTCGCTCCGACCAACACACACAATCTCTCTCACAAAGGCTAATCCTTAGAGAGAGATTAAAACAGGCCATAAAAGTGATGTGTATTCCACACACACACAACACAACACAGCTCCACGGTCTGGGTGGAGTTTGCACTGTGGCACTCAGCCTAGCGTCACGCTTAGACTGAGGGAAAATTCCACACGACGAACATTAGTACAGGACTTCAGCAGATTGTCCTGTCTTCAGCAGATGGCTTGGCAGGAGTTCTTTCTGCCACACGTGATCGATGAGCATCGATCTGATCTGGCCTCGTAGTACTGCAGGCTGTGCGCGCACGCACATAGAGATATGGTTCTTAGTTCAGGATTTTCATTGGAGATTCTTTTACGTGTTATCCCTGCACACGGAGTGGCTACTCTTCACACTTAGACTTCACGTCTTACCGGCTCGCAAGCCTCAGGGCACACTGAATCTAAACTCTCCCGCATTGACTTACATGAACCACAACAAAACCCACACGTGACCAGCCTCAGCCAATCAGATCGTCAGGAATAGCGTCAGTGTGCTGGTTATGTTGAAATGGTCGTTGAGGCTGATTGCGCCAAACGTTGGGTTTTAAAACCTAGACGTAACCCAGACAGATAGTTCACGAAAGGTTAGACTGGTAATTCCTGTCAGACATTGTATTTTAAACAGTATGGGAAAATAGGGCGCCTAGTTGACATTTTGAACCGCCCAGACAATGAAGACAACGATCGACTCATCACGTACGCGTCTACCTCGCCCTGCTAACGGCTTTAACTGCTCAACGCCAACTTGCGTTTTTAAAGACGCATAGAGAATATAACACAAGGTAGACATTTCACACATAAGAATTATAATTCAGGGGTAGATCCGTCACACCGATATTGGGATTGCCATTACTTGTGCAGAAAATGACGTGGAAATCGAGGATCATGGGCTGATGGCTCAAAGAAGGGTCTGTTTATAGAAATCAGATCTTAGTAGGGGGGGAGGGGGGGAGGAGGGGGGGGGGGGGGGGAATGTGGGATGGGTGGGTGGGTGGATAGTCGTAATACGGAAAGTCTTAATAGAGAGGTTCCACTGTACCACCACCAAAGATAACTAAACTTTAAAAGCTAATCTAATTTGCCAACAATGACTAACATGAGATTACAACTATGATAAAATGAAAAACACTGCTTTGCCTGATCATCCTGCCACACAGTCTCACTGCCTCCCTCGGCATGCAACCTGCAGCTTCTGGCGGAAGTCGCGTCTTCTCCTGGTTCCAGTAGGGCAGCACCAGCTGGGCCAAGAAGACGAACCTGGGCTGACTGAGGTGCGAGCCTGTGTACTTGATACACTGCAGCCGACTGTTGAACTGCTCGCAGATTTCGGAATTCACACGTAAGTGTGGAATGCGATCTGAGCGGTAGGTTTTCGCACCTTTATGGGAAAAAACATGAAAACAGTCCTGGAAAAATCTGGTGCTTCTGAAGAAGGCAGGCTCTCTGTTCAAGCTGTACTCGGATAGCTGGCAGGCGTTGTCGTAGAACACAACCTCCGGTGCTTGCTCCACATACTTGAACAGGGGGGCAAATGGATCCTTCCTGGCTTCTCCACCTGAAATGAGATGAAACCCATAGCAGTGACCATGGACTGGACAAAACCACAAAAACATGTAGGAAAAGCCCCCTCTAATAACCTGGGGGTATACCTTCTTACACCTCTCCTCCTCTGCCGGAGGATCGTCATGCTGGTCACGACGCACTGCACCGTTGATCTGGTACCTGGGCAGCTTGCGGACCTGCTCTCCAGACGGCGTGACAGGAACCAGGCCGTTAGGCAGCCAGCAGAATTCTTACTGAGACCAGGAAGGTGGAGTGGCACGGGATGGTGAAGATGAGGATGTCTTGTATGGCGTCATGAAGCTGTTGATACAAGGGCGCGGCATGAGTGCAGACACCGGTGACATGTTGGCTGGTTTCCGTTTCACCGCAACCATGCCGGCAGGGTTTGTCAGGGCCTCTGGGGATGGCACCACTGCAATGATCATCTGATCCCGGCTCCTTAATATCAAGTCCTAACTTTAGCCAGCCAATTGAAAGGGTTCTTGTATTTGATCTAGGCAAAGCCAGGGAGGGAAATATAAAAGATGGTGACGATTGTTTGGTGGTTCCCTTGCCGGAAAAACACAAAAATTAAAAACCGATATCGAGATTGCCATTACTTGTGCAGAAAATGACGTGGAAATCGAGGATCATGGGCCGATGGCCCAAAGAAGGGTCTGTTTATAGAAATCAGATCTTAGTAGGGGAGGGAGGGGTGGGGGGGCAGTGGGGGGGGGGGGGGGGGGTGTTTAGTCTTACGCTGTATCGTACCGAAGAAGGCAGTCTTTCACAAAGTCTGTCACCCTGAGATACATGTCAATAGGATTCTCAGTGTCTGACAAGGGGTCTACTGCTTGTCTCAACTGGTCCATGTCAGGCTTGCGGAGGGAACATGCTGTCCTGTTTACAGGTACATACGGTAGATCACACTGCTGCAGTTCTTGCACACTCAAACCAGCGTGCACATCAGCAATGTCCTCATGCTGGTACCTGCAGGTAAGATGTCTGTTGACACAGAACAATTCCAGCGGGGATCTGTTGTGCTCTGTTCTGATTGCATGGCTATTGTGTCCTGCTCGGAACTGCTGCAGCGCTGCATTGACTCGAGGCAGGAACACAAAATGCAGACAAAACAGGTCCACCCAGTTTTCCCTTTCAAGAAGACTGCGAGCCTCCATGTCCAGGAACATGGTTTTAAAAGGTTCAACGACCTGCTCTTTCACGTCGCGATGCATCCTCTCCACACGCGTGTTGTGTACAGACGAACCTGCTATTACACTTTTGTGACCTTGACCCCTGTACCTTTCCATCTGACGCCACACACCAACATTCTCTCCTCCATAGTCAGTTAGGGACAGCACGATTGTTGAATCGCCCCAAGACCGGCATCAAAGCCTCCGCAATTTGTCGGCATAGCTCAACTGCCTGAGAATTAGCCATTTCGAATTTGGCAAGTGGCAGAAATAATGATGGATCCCTGGGTATAATCAGAGCTGTCACCCTTGTAGTTTCGTATATAATGGATTCTATGGTTTAGGTAAACCATGAAATCTATGTTTTAGGTACGTAAAGAATGGATTCCATGGTTTAGGTAAACCATGAAATCTATGGTTTAGTTACGAAAAGAATGCATTGTTTAGGAGATCTGCTAAATAATGCTAAAAAATTGCAAAAATAATTATTTTACAAAGGGAATGCCATATGCCGGCAGGGTTCGTCAGGGCCTCTGGGGATGGCACCACGGCAATGGTCATCTGATCCCGGCTCCTTAATATTAAGTCCTAACATTAGCCAGCCAATTGAAAGGGTTCTTGTATTTGATCCAGGCAAAGCCAGGGAGGGAAATATAAAAGATGGTGACGATTGTTCGGTGGTTCCCTTGCCGGAAAAACACAAAAAGTAAAAACCTATATCGGGATCGCCATTACTTGTGCGGAAAATGACGTGGAAATCGAGGATCATGGGCCGATGGCTCAAAGAAGGGTCTGTTTATAGAAATCAGATCTTAGTAGGGGGGGAGGGGGGGGGGGGGGGGGCCAGTGGGGGTAGTCGTAATACGGAAAGTCTTAATAGAGAGGTTCCACTGTACCACCACCAAAGATAACTAAACTTTAAAAGCTAATCTAATTTGCCAACAATGACTAACATGAGATTACAACTATGATAAAATGAAAAACACTGCTTTGCCTGATCATCCTGCCACACAGTCTCACTGCATCCCTCGGCATGCAACCTGCAGCTTCTGGCGGAAGTCGCGTCTTCTCCTGGTTCCAGTAGGGCAGCACCAGCTGGGCCAAGAAGACGAACCTGGGCTGACTGAGGTGCGAGCCTGTGTAGTTGATGCACTGCAGCCGACTGTTGAACTGCTCGCAGATTTCGGAATTCACACGTAAGTGTGGAATGCGATCTGAGTGGTAGGTTTTCGCACACTTATGGGAAAACCCATGAAAACAGTCCTGGAAAAATCTGGTGCTTCTGAAGAAGGCAGGCTCTCCGTTCAAGCTGTACTCGGATAGCTGGCAGGCGTTGTCGTAGAACACAACCTCCAGTGCTTGCTCCACATACTTGAACAGGGGGGCAAATGGATCCAGCCTGGCTTCTCCACCTGAAATGAGATGAAACCCATAGCAGTGACCATGGACTGGACAAAACCACAAAAACATGTAGGAAAAGCCCCCTCTAATAACCTGGGGGTATACCTTCTTACACCTCTCCTCCTCTGCTGGAGGATCGTCATGCTAGTCACGACGCACTGCACCGTTGATCTGGTACCTGGGCAGCTTGCGGACCTGCTCTCCAGACGGCGTGATTAAAAAGAAAGATTCCTTTATGTTTAAAAGGAGATATACAGTTCAAACAGCAAAACAGAGCAAATGCTTGACTTGACATCAAAGCTAGAGAAGCACTGCATAACCTATTAACACAACTGATCAAAGCCTTTGTGTTCACTTACGGTTTTCTTGCTCTGCACCGTTTCCGCTTTCGGCCACACACTTCAGCAGCATCAGATATGACCAGGGTTCGTACAGGTCATGGAAAACCTGGAAATTCATGGAATTTGATTTTTCATTTTCCAGGCCTGGAAAATCATGGAATTTAAATTTAAGTCATGGAAAGTCATGGATTTTTTTTTTTTTTTAAAGAAAGAAAATAAAGAAGTTTTCTAGGCTGGGCTTTGCGCGATACTCTCAATCTATTTGTACACGCTGCAAACGACAGGAAAACGTGCCCTTGCATCCCATTGGTTAATTTTGAAGGCTCGTTTGTCTTCTGCTTCCTGATTGGTTCTTTGGCTAGGTGACCTGGTTTCATTTGTATGCCGGTCGGGTCAGTTGGTTCAAACGAAGAGAAAGTGAAAAGAGCTTGTTTTGTTTGTGGTGTGTTTCTACCCAGAAGGTGTCCAGTCGGTCCTGTGGATGGCACAATGACTGGAACTGTGAACTCAGCTCACTTCACTGTTGCACCCCTGCCTCAAAATGAAACATCTCACTGACAACATCATCGACATCACTGGCTGCCATTCTCTTGGCTGCTTCAAGGACCTGGAGGCAGTTCTGGAACTGGGCTTTGTTATTTTGGCGCAGATCTTTCTTCACAAAGTCATTTGGAGACATCCAGCTCAGGTTCCTGGCAAGGCCATATCTGATGGTGCTTTTATCCAGAACTTTCTGCTCAAGAGCCTGGGTGAGTTTGGTCATGCGCCATACACTTTTCTCTTTAAAACTGCCATGTATCACAGTACGCTAAGTCATGGAAAATGTTATTGAGGCTCATGGAAAGTCATGGAAAAGTCATGGAATTTTGTATCTAAAAACCTGTACGAACTCTGTATGACATCAGACGTATATTGGCCTTTCCTCTCCATTTCAATTATCTTTTCCCAGGAGGCTGTACAAACAAAAAGACAAATGAAATAAACTAAAATGGGTGAGCATGGAATGCATGAATACTGAAATCTGCTGGTTTATTATGGGCATAGCAGAACATTGTTTAGCACCTCAAGGCTTACATGGCTTACACAGGATTCAAGAACTCAATTCAGCATTTCAAGGCCTACAATACAACAATACAACGGGGGGGGGGGGGGGAGAAGAGAGATGATAGAAATCAATGTCTTTGTAACAAAAGACTTTCACATCATATTACTGTCACAACAAACAGCTCCCACCTCTTGCCGCTAGGAAAAGATCAACAATCAAATCAAAATGAACAAATGATAGAAAAATGAATGAATTGATGATTTCTACCACTACTCTTAGCCTATTTCCTACTTGGTCAGCCTTTCGGTACACAACTGATTATTAACGAAGAGGGGCAACTGCGACAGCGATCGCGGGGGCCAAGTTGTCAGACTCCCCCGTACCCTGTCGGACTCTATACGGCTTCAGGAGGTTGGCGTGAGAGTCTCTCACGGCCAAACATCCTGATCCGAAAATCTGCCTCGCCCTTTCTCTCCAGGACCTCGAAGGGGCCCTGCCAGCACAACTGGAGTTTGTTGTGCTGCTGAGGCAGCAGCAGCAGGACTTTGTCACCAGGGCGGAATTGGCGCTCAACTGTCTTGCGGTTAACCCTTACACTTCCGAGCGCGGATATAGCCGCGGTCCGAGGGTCGTTCCCTTTGCTGTGAAGCTATTATCAGCAACCAAGTACGAGGTCACATGACTTGCTATCACGTGATCAGTGACGCGTCAGTGCAAATGGCGATCAGCTCTGTTTACATTTTGGCGAAGTTTTCGATCGGTATTTCTGGTGTTTTTTGTCGTTGTGCAATGTGACTTTCTGTGCATGACTCTTTCGCGGCACATGAGTCATGAATAGGGATGATATGAATCGTTTTTAGTACGAAATCCCGGGAGATGGTGAAGCTAGCGAGTATGGAAGTACCGTAGCGATGAAGAAGGAAATCTCGACTTGAGTGAAGAAGATGATTCGTCGGAGTGGGACTCTGAGACTGACAGATCCGATGAGGATGCTCAACCCAGCACCTCGAGTGGGCGTGGTCGAACTCGTCAACGTGTTAGTTCTCGACGTGGAAGATTTCGTTGAGATTCCCCGCGACTCGGTGCATTCGATCAGACATTCGATGTGCACATCTCGAAAGAAGACCACGTGTACGAAGGGAAGCACGCACCCACCGAATTCCCCCCTCTGGATGCTCTCCCAGTGGACTTTTTTGATCTAGTGTTCCCTCAAGATGCCACCGATCTTCTCGTTGAGCAAACTAATTTGTATGCTCGACAGAAGCGTGCTGAATGACTATGACACAAGCCCAGTGGAAATGAGAGCTTTCATCGGCATGCTGTTTTTCATGAAAATCCATCACTTGCCAGAGATGAACCATTATTTTTCCACCCACTGGATGCTACGTGTACCGGAGTTCACTGCACGATTCACGTGGCGAAGATGATGGCAGCTATGGAGCAATCTGCACCTGGCATACAATGAAGCTCCAAGACCTGGAGACCCACATTATGACAAGCTGTGGAAGGTGAGGCCTCTCTTCCACCTACTCCTGAGAGCATTTCAGGAGAAGTTCTACATAGACCAGAACACTTCTGTTGATGAGATTATAATAAAAGGGAAGGGCAGGAACCCGATCAAGCAGTACAGGAGAGGGTCAGTGTGCTGAATTTGAATATGTAAAGTTGTATCTCAAATATTGCTCACTAGTCTTGATTGTGTTTTTTTCTTGCTCAGATGGGTTCTCAAAGCTTGTCTGATATGTCAGAATTTATTCCTGGGAATTTTCTGAGTGTAATTTGTAGGTTTAGTATCATTACTAAATTTTTCATCAATTTTCAGGATACATTTTTTCAATCATTGCACCTTATGCAAATGAGCTTGTTTAGGAAAAGTTGATTTTGTGTTCAATGTGTACCCTGTCCTTTTTCCTACCATAGACTGTACAGTTTTGCCTACTTTGCTGCATTGTAAGTAGTTGGGAATTTTTTTCCCCAGATGTACCTGATAAGATAAAAGAGAAGGGCAGGAACCCGATCAAGCAGTACAGGAGAGGGTCAGTGTGCTGAATTTTCATATGTAAAGTTGTATCTCAAATATTGCTCACTAGTCTTGATTGTTTTTTTTCTTGCTCAGATGGGTTCTCAAAGCTTGTCTGATATGTCAGAATTTATTCCTGGGAATTTTCTGAATGTAATTTGTAGGTTTTAGTATCATTACTAAATTTTTCATCAATTTTCAGGATACATTTTTTCAATCATTGCATGCAAATGAGCTTGTTTAGGAAAAGTTGATTTTGTGTTCAATGTGTACCCAGTCCTTTTTCCTACCACAGACTGTACAGTTTTGCCTACTTTGCTGCATTGTAAGCAGTTGGGATTTTTTTCCCCCAGATGTACCTGATAAGACCCAAAAATGCGGAAATACACATGCTTGGCTTAGAATTTTTCTGTTTGTCTCAGGTGTGTCTTTTCTGCTCAAATAGACATCCAAAGTGTGCCTGATGTGTCAGAAGTCATTTCTGAAAAATTACAAGACATCATTTGTAGTTTTTGAATAGTTGCTTATGATGTTTCTTTGTGTTTGCCCCCCTAAACACATGACAAATTTAGAGTTACTGCCCTTGTATGCAAATGAGGTTGTTTAGGAAAAGTTGATTTTGTGTCCAATGTGTACCCTGTCCTTTTTCCTACCACAGACTGTACATTTTTGCCTACTTTGCTGCATTGTAAACAGTTGGGAATTTTTTCCCCAGGTGTACCCGATAAGACCCAAAAATGCGGAAATACACATGCTTGGCTTAGAATTTTTCTGTTTGTCTCAGGTGTGTCTTTTCTGCTCAAATAGACATCCAAAGTGTGCCTGATGTGTCAGAAGTCATTTCTGGAAAAATTACAAGACATCATTTGTAGTTTTTGAATAGTTACTTATGATGTTTCTTTGTGTTTGCCCCCCTAAACACATGGTAAATTTTGAGTTACTGCCCTTGTATGCAAATGAGGTTGTTTAGGAAAAGTTGATTTTGTGTCCAATGTGTACCTTGTCCTTTTTCCTACCATAGACTGTACATTTTTGCCTACTCTGCTGCATTGTAAGTAGTTGGGAAATTTTTTCCCAGATGTACCCGATAAGACCCAAAAATGCGGAAATACACATGCTTGGCTTAGAATTTTTCTGTTTGTCTCAGGTGTGACTTTTCTGCTCAAATAGACTCCCAAAGTGTGTCTGATATATCAGAAGTCATTTCTGGAAAGATTCATGTTGTTATATGTAGTTTTATTATTTTTGCTGTTTTTTATCCATAAATTTTCACCAAAAAATCTAGAAAAATTTAGAGTTACTGCCCTTGTATGCAAATGAGCTTGTCCAGAAAAAGTTCATTTTGTATTCAGTATCTGCCCTGTTCATTTTACTTTAATAAAATGTATAGTTTTATACACTTCAGTGTCCTGGTTGTTTTTTAATATTTTTTCTCCTGAACTCACCAATATTTTCACAAAAGTTGGAAATAGTTACGGAAGTGTAAGGGTTAAAGACCTCTGCGTGCCTCTGAGAAGTGGCTGCCAGCTTCTGGCGTGCCAGCTTGCAGGTCTCCTCGATCCTGTTACGTAGGTCCACCACGTACTCCGACGTGGTTCGCACCTGCTCGTCGGTCCCCTCCTCAGTCCAGAGACTGCGGAGTACTGCCATAGGACCTCGAACAGTCCTCCCATACAACAGCTCAAATGGGGAGAAACCGATGCTTTCTTGCGGGACTTCTCGATAAGATATACCGATCCCACTGCCTGGGCTTCTCTTGCGCCAGCTTGCGCAGCATTGTCTTCAGAGTACCATTGTATCTCTCAACCAGACCGTTCCCCTGAGCATGGTAGGGAGAGGTGGCGAGGCCTTTGATGGCCAACAACCTATCCACCTCTCTCATGACGTCACTCATGAACTGAGTGCCTTGATCAGTCAAGATCTCGGAAGGAATGCCTACTCTCGACCACACCTGCCACATCGCCTCGGCGACCGTCACAGCATCTATGGTCTTCAAGGGAATGGCCTCGGGATAACGGGTAGCTTAGTCCACCAGAATGTAGCGATTCCCAGACTCCGATGCAGGAGTGATCGGCCCCACCAAGTCAATGGCTACATGCTTGAAGGGCGTGTCAAAGAGCGGCATATTCCCTAGTGGTACCTTCCGTGGCCTGGGGCAAACCCGCTGACACTGGTCGCACGATAGTACAAATCGACGAGTGTTGGGGCACATCCCAGGCCAGTAGAACTGTTTCCACACGCGTTCCTGCGTCCTCAGTACCCCCATATGACCCCCCATGGGTGGCTCGTGCGCCAACCTGAGGACACCCTGCCTCAGCTGGCGTGGGACGACGACTTGCGTGTAAACAACCCCCTTGCCGCGAAACTCGCGGTATAGAATTCCTCTCTTCCACGTGTACCTGACTTCACCCGACTGCTTGGTAGTCACCACACTCTTGCACTCTGCCACCTGACGGCAGTGCCTCAAGGAGGGATCCGCCAACTGCAACTCACGCAGTCGCCCAGGAGTCACCTCCTCTAGCCCTGGCAGAGCCACATGCAGTAAAGTGGGCTTTCTCTTTTTCTCGGCAGTGGCTTGTGCACGCGTGACCACAGAGACGGATATGGGTAGCGCGTACACCGGTAGGATATGGGAATCGCCCAGCCGGGCAAATGTTTTGAAAACCACATTTTTTAAAATGTCAAAATGCATAGTTTGGGTATGCTGATGCTTTGATGTGGTCTCAAAACATTATTATGATGCATGGAATATCTTGAAGTATATAGTCAGCTCTTTTGCCATGATAATCACCCTCTTCTTGCCGTTCTGTTCCTGAGAAAGGATAGCTCCCAACCCTAGCAAGCTGGCATCCGTCTCCAAAATGAAGGGCTGTGTGAAATCAGCGTATCCAAGTACAGGAGCAGACACAAGTGCAGACTTGAGTGCGGCAAATGCCTCTTGATGTTCCGGTCCCCAATCCACCTTGGACGACTTCTTCTGAGCGTTCTCTGCGACTAGTTGGTGTAGAGGGCCAGCAAGTTTGGCAAAGCCGTTGACAAACCGCCTGTAATAGCTTGCAAGTCCCAGAAATGCCCGGACGTCCTTTACAGTCTTGGGAGTAGGCCACTCGGAGACTGCTTTCACTTTTGAGTCCGACGTTGCAATTCCCTGGTCGGAGATGGTGTAGCCCAGGAATTCAACGCTGGTCCTCACAAAGTTGCACTTCTTATAGCTTGGTCCCAATTTGAAAAAATCGTGCACTTTGTGACAAGTCTGTGCCCTTTTGCATGGTGGTAGATATGGGTCTGAGGTTTCCAAAAATCATCTACTACAAAGTAAGAGACCCCGTCTTCCCGTCTGTATACATAAATTAAAAATGGCCGCTATACGTACGTGAGATCGTGTTTGAGCAGAGGCTATTTAAGCTTCACATAATGTTCTCAGTTGTGAAATGTATGTCATTTGACTCAACAAAACCAAATCTAAAGTTAGTTCCTCCTGTTAAAGAATTTCTAAGGCCTCATTTGCATAAAATTCAAAATGGCCGCCATGGAAAACACGTTTTATCATAAATCTGGCTTTCTTTGACTTTTTTCCCGGACAAAATCATCTGTATCCATGTACTTTGACATAAGGAACTGATTTCTGGGGGTGTTTTTTTTATTTCAATCACAATTTGCAAATCATGCTCCCAGCTAATTTGCATAATTTGTAATTAAAACAGACATTCTGCAACATTGAAGCTGTTCTTTACGTGTCATCATTGTTCATGCACCCTCCTTGACACTTGCAGACTTTGCTGCATCGCAGTCCTGCCCTGCTGCACTTGCAGTTGCCCCTGCAAGCCACCTTGCATCCACAGCTCACCAGCAGCATGCACGCATCGGTGACGTCTGGCAAGACTGTCCAGTATGGCAACCACACTCGTGTCCTTGGGTTCCACTCCCATCCCCAGTCAGCTGGGTTTGCGATCTCAGGTTCCTTGGTCAGTGCCTGCCTCCAGGTGTCAGCCATCAGCACAGCACGCCTGGCATGCTGATAGAGTGCATGCTGCGTCGGAGGAATTATTTCCAGACTGGTCTTCCCAGCAACAGTGTACAGGAACTGTCTTGCTTCGTTGACACTGAAGAAGGCGCACGTCTTGCTGTACATGATCACAGTCAAACGCTCCAACAGTCTCATGTGCTGCGAATCCATTGTCAGGCACGTTGGGGCATGGGTGATGGCTATGAAAGTGTCAGTGATTGCAGGCAGAGTGCTCCATGCTTTCCATGCTGTCTTTTTCCCAATGCAATGGAATGCAGACACGCAGTCGCACCCTGTGAAGGCGTGAAAGAAGGCAAGGGCTTGACAGGATCGAGGTCCAAGTTGCTGTGCGATATGATGAACTGGGATGTCCTTGTAGGTTTTTCCTGTGCCAAATCCCACCCATACTTCTGAAAGACCGAGGTCATGAAACAGTGAAACAGCGAGGATGACAACGTCACTGTCCACTGTTCTCAGGTATGCTTTCTTGTGGCCCTGTTCTGCTGCATGTCTCAAGTGCAGGATCATCCGCGTGTCAGCCTCCTCCTGTTTGCAGGGAGACACAGATGATAAGTCAGTTGGCTTGTTGCTCAGCACCATCTGTTCCTTTGTGGTGAGGAGGAGCACGTCCATGTCTGATGTGAGTCTGTGAAGTTCCTCAGCAAGAAATTGGAAGAACTCGTCTTTGTTATCGCTGTTTAGAAGGAATTTCTGCCACGAGCTTCCTTTTGGCAATGGGACATTTGCTGAGACACGTGTTCTCAGACCCCGGCCTCTCTTTTCTCTTGTTTGTGACTTGAGACTTGATGCTGTATAGGTATCCCATACAGCATCAAGTCTCGTTGTACTGTCTGTCAACTGAGCACGCAAGAAGGGCAGCAGCTGAGCCTGGGTGTAGTCTCCAAAGACGGTTGCCTTTTGAGGCCGGATCATATGAATCACTGCTGCCATGTCGAATATCAGGACAGAAGCTTGTTTTGTTGCCTCATTTCGGCCTGGAGGAGGCATTCCTGGGAGACACTCAAGAATCTCCGACTTGGTACCAGAACGGAGCTTGCCGCCTTCGGACAAAGCTGGGGGTCACGGCTGTTTTCGTGCCGGAAGAAATCAGCCATGTCTTCCTCAGGGCGGGACAGAAGTGACATGAACATCTTAACTACCAGCGCAGTGTCCTTCTTTGTAGATGACAATTTGCTGGCACCTTTCGTCAGATCCGATGGTGGCCTGTTGGCAAAGGTGAAGACATTGGCCCTTGGGATGACGTCCGAAAGAGGCTTTGTGCAATTTTCTATTCTGTCTCTCACAAACTCGGTGAACATGGTTTTGCCTACCTCTGAAGCCCCTCTGAGACTCTTGGTAATTTCTGGGTCCATGACTTCAGCTGAAATCAAAGTGACAAGATCTGAGCTTGTTTCGTTGAAGGGATTGATAACAGTACCCTCGGTGACAAGGTTGCATAGAGCTTTGAGGTGGTTCAGCAATTTGGTTTGTTCTGCCTTTGAGGAATCAGCATGTTCAACGGCTCCTTTGTCTGCCTGAGTGAAACAAGCTGACTCAAACTCATCGAGAATTCGCAAAACTTCTGGTCGTGAAAGCTCTATCATCTCCTTCTCTTCGCTCTGACCATAGAGTCCTTTGGTTCCTCCTTCTCCTTTCAGAAACTTCACTGAGTGCTCCTGGCTCTGGTCAAGAGCCATCATAGAGCATTTGCCCTCACCTCGCTGGACCGAAAACTTGCCGTTCATGAAGGCCTCGTGTACAGAAGGATGCTTCTCTTGCAGTTTGGCCATGTCACGCAGGAAGACGGGAAGCCATCTGGCGTAGTTAGTATGTCCGAATGTGAAGAACCAGGGGCACATCTCGTGGAGAGTGGACAGCGTCTGCTGCCAGTCACCCAGTCGCTGACCCTCCACAAAGCGGCACATGAGTGACAGATACTCTCTCACTGTCACCCAGTAGAATACCGTAGGTGCATTGGTGACCAGACGCCTTTCCCATATTGCCATCGGTTCATGAGGCCCAAATCCATCCTTGCAGTACTCTTCATACGCCTCCAGCTCCAACACATGGAGCCAGATCAGGGTCAGGTGGTATGCGTAGCGAGTTCTCTTGACGTTCTTTCCCCCGAGGAGGGATGCTGCAACTCCTGTTTCGAAGATTCTGGCCAAAAAGAACATTCGGTCCCATCCAGACCCAGCAAGCAGCTTTCCACCACACTCCTCAGCTGTCATCTCCACATGGAGCAGGCCCATGAAGGACACCATCTTGTCTTCTCCCACTTCATTAGGATACACCCACTGGCATTTCTTCTGGATGGCGTACAGCGGACAATCAGCAACAATGACTGGGATTTGGTGGGGGTTAATGAAGTCGGTTGCCTTCGCAACGACATGCATGGCGTGTTTCTGCATGGACATGGTCGCTGCTTTGTCAAAGAAGAGGGGGAACACCCCAACCGTAGCTCTTGGCCTCACATCTTCTATTCTTTGTCTATGAGAAAGAAAACCAAGGTAGGTGACAGGGGTGTCCTGCAGATCTCCATTCAGGTCTTTGATCACTGTCTGCACATGCGAAAGCCACTCTTCAACAGAGGTTTTCTCTTCTGGGCTGTGGACGTTTGGGGACATTCCTTGTCCAAGTGTGGTTGGAGACAGTTTGACATCTCCGGCAAACTCGTCGACATGAGGTATGGTGACATAGTCCTCAGGGAGTTTCACAGCGACTCCGTCCAGGTCATTCAGACTCAGAGGGGGCGGGTCTTGTCCTTTGTTGTCCTTCGTGGGGTGGTTCGTGAGGGAAATGGCTGTGCCATGGAATTCACAGCGCCCTGGCTGGTCGATATTGTCCACAGCACCTGTTGTGAAAATGCCATGTTTCATATTGGTTGGCACAACAAGACCATTGTCGACGAAGCGTTTGGACACTGCTCGTGCAAGTTCCCTTCTCAATGCCATAACCCTGTTGTATGAAACTGAAGCACCAAGAGCATGAAGTGTGCTAACTGCGCTTTTCTGTCTGTCAATAACATGCAGTTTGAGTCCCAAGTACAAAGGGAAGGGCGTTTCTCTTTCTTTCCTCTGGTAGAGGCTAACTGCAGATGTTGCTCGTTTTGTAGTGTTACTGCAGATCAGTTGAGATATGGTGCATGCCACTCGCACTTTTGCATTGACAGTCTCTGTGTCCTCATCACCTTCTGCTAATGAGCTGGTGCCCTGCAGCAGTGTGTCCAAGAACATCCAGAGTGGTTTCGCTACTGGTTCGCTTAGACACACAGAGGAGAAGGAACCATTGAAAGGCAATTGTTGCAGGAGAGTGTACCGGCGAAGTAGTAGGGCAATTTCTACAATCTTTTGTGCTTCATCCTCAGTCACTTTGCTGGTGACTGTTTCGGCCAATGCCTTTCCAACAGATTTTGTGTGCGAAATGTACACGTCTCTTCCCTGTGAATAAGCAGACCACTCAGATCCAAGTTTTTCAAGCAGATGAGTTTTGAACCGTGTCTTGTGCACAGCAACCCCTATCCATTCAGATCCCAACTGCTGCAGATGATTTTCATACATCCTTACTAACTCCGCGAGTTTGTACGTTTCATGGTGGTATTGCAAGTTAGCAACTAGCCGAGCCACTACCAAAGGATCATACTGCTGACCGTCTCCACTTGACTTGCTGGCGTTTGCTTTCTGCCGCGCATCGTTCTTGAGTTTTGTGTAGCACGAAATATGGTAATATATGTCTGCTGCATGCGCATCTTCGGCATTTGCTACACTGTTTAAACGAGCATGAACCACCCAATTTTTGGATTCTAGTGACCACTTACAGAGTTTTTGTCCACAACCGTCACTTCTTGCTTTGTAGATTGGCTCGCCACTTTCCTCTTTGCGTTTCTCACAACAAACACATTGTATCTCATCTCGAGGAAGAGAAGCTGAAAAGCTTGATCGAGTTTTCTTGGGGCTTATTGCTTCACCGTCGCTGTCTGAATCTTCCCTCCGTCTTTTTTCTAAGGCTCTCTTGATTATGTGAGAACGGAACCTATGCCGGCATGCATCGTGATATTTTGCTTTGTTTTTAGACAAAGTCTGAGCGATTCCTGATCCGTCGTCGAGGGATTCCATGGTCACACCAAGAGGCAGTTCAAGACTGTTCTCATGAAAAGCCTTTAGTTCGTTTTCTAGAGTCTGATAGGCTTTTTGATGACATTCCTTGTACAAAGGGCATCTCAATTCCCTGTCTGATTTTGATTGACACAAACAACAAAGTTTCCAGTCCGTCTCTGTTCTTGTACTGAATGGGTTGTATTTGAGAGTGAAGTCGCTCATGGTCGCTTTGTATTTTCTCCTCTTCACACTTGATGATCAAGATCTGCACACACAAGAAAAATATATTAGTGTGTGTCAAACTTTTTCTTTCATGCATACACATTATAGAAGTCCCTTGGAAACATATGTAACCACACACCAAACAAAATTACAGTTTATGTCAAAGAATACATAATTCTCTTTTAACTGGTCTATCACATTCATGTAACACATACAAAAGAGTGAGTGATATTTTCATAAATATCCATCATACCGGAAACATAACACCAGAAATGGATTCCTTGTGTTAAATAACCTCTGAAAAGTTGGTTTAAGCAAGAAGAAAGGACCACGGGAGCCAAAGATGGGATGATATCCATATGTCGTGGCAGCCATTTTCAATTTATGCAAATTAGCTCTTGGAAATGCTGTAGCGAGAAAAACAACTTCATCATTCTAAGTTGTAGAGTCAAACTTTACACCTAAAGTCTTCCAAAAACATTTTATTTTAGCAAAGAAGAGTCATAAGCATACATTGACGTGTACACGGCAGCCATTTTTAATGTATGCATACAACCATGAAGACGGGACCTCCCACTTTGTAGTAGATGATTTTTTGAAACCTTAGACCCATATCTACCACCATGCAAAAGGGCAAAAACTTGTCACAAAATGCACGATTCTTTCATTTTATGACATATTGGGACCAAGCTATTAGGGTTCAGCTTCAACCCCACCTCCCGAAGGCGGTCAAACACCATTTGCAGACGTTGGAGGTGTTCGTCAAAATTCCGGCTGTAAACCAGCAAATCGTCCAGATAGATCAGGAGTATTTGGAACACCATATCATTCATGGTACTGTTCATCAGCCTCTGAAATGTAGCGGGACTTGTGGATAGGCCCATTGGCATTCGCAAATATTCAAACAGTCCAAAGGATATTGGGGTCATTCTCTGGAGCTGGGCTTAATCTTGTGACATTAACCCAAAAAAATAAATCCTATCAAAATGTAATAAAAACTAGTGTAAGTGAAGTTTAGGGTGTAATGTTCATGATTATATAAGGTAGAAGCTATTCCATGAGCTAACATGAACGCTACAGGGGATCGACTGATGCTTAATTGATAGATCACCATTGTCGCCATTTTCGTCTTCCACCTTACGCAAGAGAGAGCAATCAGCTGTATTTTCAAAATAAAGCAATCGCCGATGTTTTTTTGTTATCAATTTATTAAAAAAGTTATTCGGTAAGACAATCATGCATACTAGGCATGTTTGTTCATATAATGGACATTTAAATCAGGTGAAATAGGTTGTTTTGCATCTTCGACGTAACTCGGAATCCAAACATTCGTACATCATTATCTTCCGCATTACACTAGTGAGGGTAAAGCACAACAAAAGGAAAATAAAATGTTCAGTGAATCATAATGCAAAAGTATGTGAATCATTGGATTGTGTAATATTTAAACGATACACTCAATGTTATTTATAGTGAATATGTGTACGTAAAAGATTATTTTTCCTACAATGTGTGCACACGATGTCCAGATGCAAAAATAGTCCGCTTTAAAACCTGTCGATTCGAATCTCTTTAACCTTTTCAAATCAATACTTTTCAGGTTTATTATCGAAGGAAAGGGTTTCTTTAATACAATAACTAGTTATCTATACAAATTCAGCAGTTAATTTAGATAAATTCTTGCCATATTGTGGTAGACCAGGCTGTAGATCAACGACGTAACACAAATGTTCCGCATGGAAACGAAATTCAAACCGTGAACTAGTTCTACACAACCACGTGGAAGATGGGACAGTTAACGTACTTATCCTTCCGCCGAAGCCCGCAGTTCAAAGCAATAAAAATAGTGCCAAATATTAGAACCCATTATAGTAAAATCTTCCCATTAATGACTACCGACGTAACATCTCAAACTGGAAACGAAATTTACCCCTAATATTTAGTCACAAAATCCACAGCTTAACCGCATAATTATGGTTCTAAATTTAGTTAGTGCGCAATAATATTTCAGTGCGTAGTTGACTGGAATGTAGAGTCAACGCTTGAACTTGATTGGGAGGGAAAATAATTTCAAACACTGGATCACTAGGTGGAAACGAATGTTACGTCGCTGATGGAACAAGGGTATTGTCGTATATCTTACATACAAATAAACTTTAGGTAAAAGTATCAATTGAAATTTAAATTATATCCATCATACACTTGTTTCAACTTTTTAAAAGTTGTTTACACGTTAAAAATACACTGCATCCAGCCTCTTGATATAAATACGTCAAGCGATGTCACAAACGCAGCCGCCATTTTCGAACATTATTGCACACATTTTATTTAATTACAAACAAAGCAATGAATAACTCAACACAAAAAGCTCTCAGATTATCTTTTTCATCATTTTTTATTACAAACAACATCAATTCTTAGCAAAATATGGAAAATGTAAAGTATATTATTGTTTTCAAATGGGGACCCACACATGGCACACAACTTCAGAGAATAACTCATTGTCTTAGTGATTGTGGTCTAATACACCAAGTAACCTGCAAGCAGTCATTTGGGAGTTGCAGAATAGTGGTTCTGTGGATGTGACATAGTAATTCTGAAGATAACTTACTGGCACCTTAATTGGACAGTATGTGTATCTGTGACGTTTCTCCTCTCTTGTGTTTATTAAAACACCGGCTCGGCGCTATGCGCTTGGGTCTAGGGGTCTGAGGAGTGACGCCAACAAAGGAAAATAAACTTGCATGCTCATGCAATAATTCAAACTGACACAAGAGTGACAATTAAGAAAAGGTATTTAATAATCAGAAAAGCAAATGATCAATCAATCGCCCCTTTTGTGGCTTTCACTGTAGTTCAAACAGATAAATGTATACCCACGTGGTTTCAGGTGGGGAATAATCAACTTATGTCTCTGTGGAGAAAAAGAGTTCAAGAGTTCAGTCTTTGAATTCAGAAATAAAGTCAGAGGCAATTTCAGAGTCAGTTCAAAAGTTCAATCTAGTGATTACTCACGATACCTTGGTGAATAGGTCCATCGACGAATTTCTTATCTAATCTCTTTAGGCTCACAGCCTATTTAATTCTATGGGCTCACAGCCCAGTTCTCGTCTAGCGAGAAACAAAAGGCCATCAATCGTGCTCCTTCGCGTTTCTTTGCAAAGAGCTACACACAAGAGAGCACCAGAAGACGAACCTTTTTGGAGGTAGAGCGTTCTCCGCTCTTATCAAGCGAGAGGGGCGAGCGAGCTTGAGCAGACAGCTTTTGGCGTGAGGAGAGGATGGCCCAGGGGTCAGCTTTTGGGACGGCGAGAGTTGTGACCGTCTGTAGACCAGCCGGCGTGCAGGCGAGCGTAGCAGACGCTCTCGGGAGAGGTTTGAGGCGGGCCTCGCTCCAGCCGGAAGCGTGCCAGCGCGTGGGTCAGTTTTTGGGAGTGAGAGTCTTCACAACTCTTACTGCTTCGGTCTGGCGGGTGAGAAAGTTTTACGTGCTCTGGGGGAGTCAGACGCACGGAGTGTAGCTGGTGTTGAAGTGGGTCTCTTCCAGTACCCTGTCCTTCCGCTAACTGCCTTATTCTCAATAAGCAAATGGTTTTATAAAAACACATCAAGCACTTCTACGCATGCGCGGAACTCTTGGACAGAGGGCTGAGCTTGCAGAAAAACAAGTCAAGGACATCGGTCACCCCACCTCGCAGGAAGTGCGGTATATATACAAAAACAGGGCCATGTGCTGCCCCAGAAAAACAACTCAACTCAGTGCAGAAAGGTTATACCAGTCTCAGAAACACCCAGAAATAGCCTGGTCGCACCCTCAAGACCAAAAACATATCTGTCACGGAACATGGGCAGATTTCTCATCCATTACACTTTAAAGGCTTCAGTCTTAATTAAAACACACTCAAATCATCAAAACAATAAAGAGGGTGAAAAGTATGAATCCGTCACACTCCCTCCCCCTTCAAAGTGAAATTTTCTTACTGAGTTTAACAAGAAAATTTCAAAACATAGACTCAGATGTTAAGAACTATTCATAACTCTTTTCATGTGACAGCACATCAGATAGCCACGTTATCACTTTCTAGTACATATGCAACTCCAACAAAAGATTTGGGAGAAACAAGTCTCCACTCAAAAGTAAAGTTTTAGCACTTGGTCGTGCCTCAGTCAGTTGACACATGAAAGAAAACGTTTGGGGGGGGGGGGGGGGGGGGGTTAAACTCCTCATCAGCATAACAAGCATCTCATAACAGAGACAAAACACCTTTCTATGTCACAGCAAGACTAAAAACAGGAGATGCAATCTCATCATCGACATTGGTGCTGCAAAACTTCAGTGCAGTCTACCAGTCCAGCCGGACTCAAAACCAATTCGCTTTCAGCAAAGCCAATCAACATTAAAACATCTCAAAATTCTGGTAAACAGCTCACCACACTTTGATGAGGCTTCTCACCTTCATCATTAATTAAGCAGGCTTCACACCTGTCATCACTACAAGGCTTCTCACCTTTGATGAGGCTTCTCACCTTCATCATTAATTAAGCAGGCTTCACACCTGTCATCTTCACAAGGTTTCTCACCTTTGATGAGGCTTCTCACCTTCATCATTAATTAAGCAGGCTTCACACCTGTCATCTTCACAAGGCTTCTCACCTTTGATGAAGCTTCTCACCTTCATCATTAATTAAGCAGGCTTCACACCTGTCATCAACACAAATAAGGTTTCACACCTTCATCAACCCAAATAAGGTTTCACACCTTAAACAACACAGATAAGGTTTCACACCTTAATCAACACAGACAAGGTTTCACACCTTAACACAAGTAGGGCTTTACACCTGCTCACGCCATAGCATGGGTTTGACCACTACGGCAATCTTTGGCGTAGTGACCAAACTTCTGGCATTTATAACATTGGACCTTGTAAGGGCCTGTCTGCTCCCCTCTAGGTCGAAACTCCTCCTTCCTTCAAGGTGGCATACCTCCTCACATCATCTAGCGGCAACGAATTGTATACCTCTTGCGCTCGCCCAGTGAGTACCGTTCCAAGGATGAGGTACCACTTCTCTTCCTCCCACTCAAGACTTGTGGCTAGTCTCTCAAAAGTGGAGAAAAACCCTTCCACGTTTCCCTCTGAAAACTTGGGGACACCCTGGTATCTCCTCATGTCTACCCCTCCTTCCTGTCCTCGACCATTCTCCCGACCATGCTCCCTCTCAGGTATCCCCCTCGCTCTGGCTTCCATTTCCATCCGCCGTAGATCTATCTCATGCTGTCGTTGCTCTCTCTCTCTTTCTAGTGCTCTCACTTCCTTTTCTCTCTCTCTCTTTCTCTCTCTTTCTCTTTCTCCTCTCTTTCCCTCTCCTTCTCCTCTCTTTCTTTCTGCAATCTCTCCCTCTCCCACTGCAGACGTTCCTCTTCCAACTCCAGTTCTCTCAGTCGAACCGACGCATCTACCGATGTCTCCCCCTACTCAGATACTGCCACTTCTGCCTCACAACGTGCTCCTAGCACAAAGCTAATCAGAACTTCTTGCAAAATTGCCTTGGTGGCACCCCCGCTTGCTTCCAAGTTAAATTTCTCAATCAAACTATCTAGTCCCGCCCGATCCAATGACAAAATCTCGCCAACAGTCGGCAAATTCTCCACCCCTTCCGCCATCATGACAAAATATCAACTCTACAATTGGCAAAGGAAAATCTCAGAGCCACTCACGAACAACAGGTTCACACTGCAAAAGGAAGTATCCACAACAACACAATGGTGAGCAGTTCAAATGCAACAGCACTACTGAAAAAAGGCAATGGTATATGACAGGTGACAGGTCACTATACAACAGTTCCAACCAAAGGGAGTGTCTACTCTGAACAATACAATTGCTTCCACATCTTGGACGAAGCCCCCATGCTGTGACGTTTCTCCTCTCTTGTGTTTATTAAAACACCGGCTCGGCGCTATGCGCTTGGGTCTAGGGGTCTGAGGAGTGACGCCAACAAAGGAAAATAAACTTGCATGCTCATGCAATAATTCAAACTGACACAAGAGTGACAATTAAGAAAAGGTATTTAATAATCAGAAAAGCAAATGATCAATCAATCGCCCCTTTTGTGGCTTTCACTGTAGTTCAAACAGATAAATGTATACCCACGTGGTTTCAGGTGGGGAATAATCAACTTATGTCTCTGTGGAGAAAAAGAGTTCAAGAGTTCAGTCTTTGAATTCAGAAATAAAGTCAGAGGCAATTTCAGAGTCAGTTCAAAAGTTCAATCTAGTGATTACTCACGATACCTTGGTGAATAGGTCCATCGACGAATTTCTTATCTAATCTCTTTAGGCTCACAGCCTATTTAATTCTATGGGCTCACAGCCCAGTTCTCGTCTAGCGAGAAACAAAAGGCCATCAATCGTGCTCCTTCGCGTTTCTTTGCAAAGAGCTACACACAAGAGAGCACCAGAAGACGAACCTTTTTGGAGGTAGAGCGTTCTCCGCTCTTATCAAGCGAGAGGGGCGAGCGAGCTTGAGCAGACAGCTTTTGGCGTGAGGAGAGGATGGCCCAGGGGTCAGCTTTTGGGACAGCGAGAGTAGACCGGCCGGCGTGCAGGCGAGCGTAGCAGACGCTCTCGGGAGAGGTTTGAGGCGGGCCTCGCTCCAGCCGCAAGCGTGCCAGCGCGTGGGTCAGTTTTTGGGAGTGAGAGTCTTCACAACTCTCACTGCTTCGGTCTGGCGGGTGAGAAATTTTACGTGCTCTGGGGGAGTCAGACGCACGGAGTGTAGCTGGTGTTGAAGTGGGTCTCTTCCAGTACCCTGTCCTTCCGCTAACTGCCTTATTCTCAATAAGCAAATGGTTTTATAAAAACACATCAAGCACTTCTACGCATGCGCGGAACTCTTGGACAGAGGGCTGAGCTTGCAGAAAAACAAGTCAAGGACATCGGTCACCCCACCTCGCAGGAAGTGCGGTATATATACAAAAACAGGGCCATGTGCTGCCCCAGAAAAACAACTCAACTCAGTGCAGAAAGGTTATACCAGTCTCAGAAACACCCAGAAATAGCCTGGTCGCACCCTCAAGACCAAAAACATATCTGTCACGGAACATGGGCAGATTTCTCATCCATTACACTTTAAAGGCTTCAGTCTTAATTAAAACACACTCAAATCATCAAAACAATAAAGAGGGTGAAAAGTATGAATCCGTCACAGTATCCATAGCATAACGCTCAAGAATACTTGTTGTCAAGTTAGATGGGGTGCAGTTCCCCAGGGTTGATGGAGTAATTTCTTTCATTTTCTTGCTCCCACAGGTGTTTTTTTATTATTGTTATATAGTTATTGTTTCCTTTTTGGTAGTACGGGTGGGGTGGAATCTCTCCAGAAGACAGCCCATTTCATCATTGACTCTAACATCCAAGTGTGATGGTGTACGAGAAGAAGAAGGTTCAGTTACGTCATCAGTGGTGCGACGTCAGGTGGTGACGGGGAGAAAGAAACGGAGACTGAGGGAGTTGGATGGACGAACGATTATACCAGTGAGAGACAGACCCGATTCCATCAGGAATCATTCGCAGACTTCGCCCAGTGCTTCACAGGACTGTTGTGTTGCCAGTGTGGTAGTCCTGGGTCTGTAGGATTTTGAAAAACAGATTTCCTGTTGTTCACGAATTCCCAGTTACCAACAGGATGGAGGACGTAAACGGCAACACGTAAAAGGAGGAATTCTGATCTGAGAGTGAGAGGTTAGTAAGCCGGAACACCCTGGTGTGTGGAAGCGGTCCTGAGGTGAATTTATGAATTTGAGAGTAAAGAGAATGGATAGAGTCTTTGAATACCATGATTTCCTCTCCTTCTCTTCTTTTTCTGTGGACCATCCGGTCACATTTCTTTATTCTGAATTGTTTCACCTGTTTAATTGAATTTTTAATGCAATGATTACATGTATATATATATATATATATATATATATATATAGTAGTAACAAAGGAACGAGCAAACAAACAAGCCTTACTCCGCTTCTAATTTTCGGCTTTATTAGCCTTCCTCAGGAGTATACTGAAGGGTTTGATGATTATAACTCCGGGTTTCCACGTCACACATGACGTCATACATTGGCGTGGCCTGTCACTCTGTTCGACCGCGATTGGCGAATCGAGGGGGGGGGGGTTGAGAAGGAGGGGGAAGCGGGAACGTGTGGAGGGGGAGTCATACCAGTAGGTCTGCTCACCACCAGAGGTCAGCTTCGCATACACTCATACCTATACACATTCACACATCCATACTGGCATATCAGATCTCACTCTCACTGAGACCCACATTCACCCGTCTCCCTTCTCACAGGAGTACCACCATTCACAAGTGCCCTGCAGAGTCACACACAAAGTCAAAAGATCCACTGGGGAGGATCAAAAATGGAAGAACCATTATGGCAACGTGTTCAATCCATTCGGTGTCAAAGTTGAGAGTTTGCCCATCCAGAAACGTTCCCGCCTGCGTCGTCCTTCAGTGCTGTCTCTGTGTAGGATTTCTCTATCGGCATGCATCTGAGGTCTTGTAGTGTGTGGTTGGGTAGGGAGAAGTGTTCAGTAATGAGAGTGCAGGTGTTCTTGTTAGTGTTGATGTTCGAGCGATGCTGATAGAAGCGTTGTTTGAGTGAGTTGCTTGTTGAAACTGATACTTTTCAAAGCCAACCTAATCTTTGTTTAAGCGATGAATATCAGTTTCAGACCACAAAATCTATAGTTTGTTTCTTACAATCTTACAAATCAGAACATTTTTAGCATGACCAATTGAGTAGCAATTCTATATTGTCAAATATATCGATTATTTCCGTTTAAAAAAAACACACACACGCAGTGAAAATGTTATTCACTGCAGAACAATCAACACCAAAACTGTCTACTTTGACTCATTGAGTCATTCATGTTCATTACTTTGTAATCTTTAAAGTGAAGTCCAAAATTTGGATTATTGTTACACCTGAAAATGCAAAACAAGCTAATGTATCACATGCGCTATGCAGACAATAAAGTTGAAATATAGTGGAAAAACATGCTTCCAACTTAATCTAAGGTATATTAACAAAATCACTTACCACACATCCTTGAATAGATCAATGTCCAAATATTCTACAAACCAACCCGGTCTAAATTCCCATGTTTCTTTCCTCAGTGTAAGATTCCACAGACCATGGTCACAGATGAAGATCACACCATGCAAGTCCAATCAATTCGATGAAAGTCACTCAAAAATTAAACCGGAAAGAACTTCTAACACAGCATTGTCACTCACTCAAGAAGAAGAGGATGAAGAATTCTACATCTAAATGTCAGACTCATTGTCAGAGTCTGCATCACTGTCTGAAAGTTCTGCAAAATTGACTTGTTCATTTTCAATTCCTGGCATGTTGTGGCAGTTCCGACACTTGCACATGTCAGTGCAGACTAAGCCAACAGCTCTGCAATTGCATCTTGCTGATTCACACGAACTTTTGACACACTTGCATGCCACCGTATGCAAGGAACTATGATAGGTAAACCAGGAATAGGTTTATGGTGTTATGGAACACTGCTTTAACTGTGGTGTTCACATAACTTTGTCAGTGCATTGTACATGCATGCAATTTGCTGAGTGTGTTAGTGGGCATGTAAGCACCTGTGTGTGTGTGGGACATGGGGGTTGGAGTGGTGGTGTATGTGTGTGTCTATGTGTGTACATGTGTGCTTCTGTGTACTCTGCATGAATGGGTGTGTGCTGGAGTCAACTGAGGCGTCATTGTCAGACACGGTGTTTTTGGATTCCAGCCGTTTTTTTTGCTGAAGTTTCACATTGCACGTTAATCGTTGATTACACGAACGACTAACGCCGATAACCCCACGTTCAACCTGTTCACTGAACGCGTCACTGAGAGAACTCGCTTCCCCATCAAGTAATTTTCACTCAGAAGCAAAATCCAAGGCTTTTGCCCGTGTAATATCGGTAAAAGGCTTGATGTAGCCATTGTTAACATTTTGCACATGCACACGCTGCCATGGTGAAAACTCCGCAGTAAATCTGACCTAATTTGTGATTGGCCAAAACTACCACAATGTGTCACGGGGAGTAACTCCTGTATAGTTTGGAATTGAAAGGGAGGCAATCCTTGCCATACAAATCCACGCTTTTAAAAGTTATTTTTCACTGTTTAAGAGATAAGATCGAAGCGGGAACTTTGTTGTTTTCAATCCCCAATACCATGTACTATCATAATATAATGTGGGAACATAGTCCATATTTTAGCTGAGCGGACCTGAACGATCCAATGCCACGCCCTGCGGTCTACAGAGACCCAAGTGGCCATGCCTCCCTCGCACCCACTAGAGCGGTCTCTCGACGCGACTTGTTGTCTCTACAGACGAAAAGCAAGTGCCGTTACAGACGCTTCCTTAGGCGCGAAAAACCACCGCGTGACGCGGTCCTTTGGGCTCGAAACCCATCGCGTGACGCGTTACCTATTGCATCCTGGGTAATTCCCGGGCAACCCAGCAACTCGTTCAGAATTTGAACCCGACCTAATTCCTAAGAGTGCATACTTGTCAGCATCACGCGACAATTATACACCACAAAGTCCCCACCATAGAGGTCCCTTGCTGTAGAAACAAACCCAGTTAGTAACTCGTGAACCGAGTCAGCATGAGATATGTTACAGGGCCCCTCTCTGCTCCTGTTTATCTCTCCCTTTAGATGATAAATACCTTTTGGTTCCTTTCCATATAGCAGATGGGCGCTGGGCTGTGAGGCGGGCTGGTTTCTTGTACATGCCGAAGATCTTCTGATTCGTAGAGCTTGGTTAGTTCTTCTTGGCTCGGATGGAGATACACCGCTTTCAGTCTTGCTTGGTACTGGAGGGCTTGATGTTCCATTTGGTTGGACAGAAGACTTCATATCTCTTGTTTGAGTTCTTATTCTTTTATTCGTAGCAGCAAGACATGAGATGGTACATTGCCCAGCATTTCTCTATCTCTGCCTACATTCTCTCTCTCTCTCTCTCTCTCTCTCTCTCTCTCTCTCTCTCTCTCTCTCTCTCTCTCTCTCTCTCTCTCTCTCTCCAGATCTGATCCGCTCTCTATGATCGCCAGTCTCCGTCTATCCGCTCTCCATGATCGCAAGTCTTCGTCTGCCCTCTCCCTACTCCGTTCTTCCTCTTCTATGTCTGCTTCCCAAATTACTGAGATTCCTATGTGGTTAGACGGACAGTCCCGCCTTCCTAAAAAGGAGCGTCGTCTGCGACGATGCCAAAAATACGATAGCAGGGGGAAGAGGAGGTGGTCAGGAGGGTCTTTTGGAAGGGGTTTCTTTGAGAAGGCTCCATACGCTTCCACTGCGACCTTGAACTATTTTTAGCAGCAGCAAATATGCTCGCGTGGCATATTTTGTAAGGTACGTTCAACCCGATGTAGGCTTGCTGCGCCACTCGCTAACCTGAGGCAGCCTTCTTTTTCCGGCATAACAGATACACACAAATCTCGTGAAGTTAAACAGAAAATTGAAACATAAAGCATCATGAAATGATTATACAATTTGTTTGACAGTTGACCTCTCAAAGCAATAGGACCCGAGTACAACAAAAACTGTCGAAATTCTGATGCCTTCCACCTTTCTACCTCTGCAAGAGACCTACATTTCTGTGCAAATTCACGAGGAATGAAATGTTGTACACTGACAAGATACTTAGATATTTCAGAGATGTTGCGAGATCCCAACCTGATGCCTCTCCGCACTGGACTTTTCACCTAGAATAAGAGCAATCGTTTAACTACCCCAAGACAAACCAAATGCATAAAATCTAAGGGAAACTGTGTGACCATTCCAAGTGATAGATTACTTAGAGATGAAAGACCAGTGTGATGTTCTGCATTACACATCAACATAAAATCTTCATCTGTCCTTTTTTCACTGTTTATGTGAGGAAAACAAACTTTTCCATCCCAGACACCTTTCTGCTTACCGTATTTGACGGACTACAAGACGCACCTTTCTATAAGCCGCACCCCCTCCTTTTAAAAAAAAAATGGGCACAAGCCACGAATAGGCCGCGCCACTTTATTAGCCGCAATCAAAACATGTCAATCAATTAATCGAAACAGCCAGACACAAAGAATCGCTGGTGAAATCAGTTCCGAGAATGAAAGTAAGAACATCAAAAAAAGGTGAAAAAGGTTGAAGAAAATATCACACACATGCTGCACACATACTGTCTACCATGAACGCACATTTCTACCGTTCAATCAGCCTGGTCGGAATCAGATTCTGCGGCAGAGAAGCCTGAGAAGTCACTCTCTTCGCTGTCGGAGATGAAGAGCGCCATGATCTCCTCATCAAGGCAAGCGGAAGTCGAGGCGGTGACGTCATCCTCGGAACTTGAATCGGTCTCGTTCGTGTCGTCTGCTGCAGGTGCCACAATGATCTCGGCTTTCCGAAATCCTTTCGTTATCACTCGAGTAGGAACACGCTGCCAAGCATCCAGGACCCATCGACAGACACACGAAATAGTTGCTCGCCGCATTCGCCCGGTGTTGGTGAACGAGTGCTCCCCTTCTGACATCCATTGCTCCCACAGCAGACGCATGTGTGTTTTAAAGGATCGGTTCACTGTGATGTCGAGGGGTTGCAGGAACTTCGTAGTCCCACCTGGGATGATCGCTGGCACAGTGTTCAGAGACTTGATGGTGTCTTTGATGGCAGTCGTGATGTGGGCCCTCATGCTATCCATAATCAACATTGACTTTGTTTGGCGAAAAAACCCACAAGGTCGTTTACTGAAGCACTCAGCCAACCAGGCCCGCATCATGGACTCGTCCATCCAACCTTTGGGGTTCACTTTGACGACAACCCCCTTCGGGAATTTTTCTTTCGGCATCGTTTTGCGTTTGAAAATGACCATGGGGGGTAATTTCTTTCCTGAAGCAGTGCAGGCCAATACACAGGTGAAATTAGTTTTTTCGTGTCCTGTCGTACGCAAGTTGACAGATTTCTCTCCCTTTTTGTTGACAGTGCGAGTCAAAGGCATGTCGAAAGAGAGGGGGACCTCATCCATATTCGTGACGTAGTCTGGACCAATCAAATCTTCTGCCGCTCGCTCGGCAACAAACTCGCGAAACATGTGGAGTTTCTCTTCCAAATCAGCTGGTACTTTCTGGCAAACAGTAGTTTTCGTACGCATGGACAAGCCATGTCGACGCATGAATCGTAAACACCACGAGGGGTTTCCGGTGAAGCTGGTGATCTCTTTTGCTTTTGCCAGCTCCACTGCCTTTAGTCTCACTTGCACTGTTGAAAGGCCGCGACCATCACTTCTCTGAATTTCAACCCACTCGGCCAGCTCCGTTTCCAACTCGGGCCATCTTGCATTTCGTCCGCGGAAAGCCTTCCTGCTCTTCTTGCATTTTGAAAGTTGTTGGCGAACCGATCGCCATCGTCGCACCATGGATTCATTAATTCCCAACTCGAATGCAGCACGCCTGTTTCCTTTCTCATCAGCAAGCTTAATCGCCTCCAGTTTGAAAGCTGCATCATACGCGATTCGTTTGGTCTTCGGCATCTTGAAAATGAAAGTTGAAAGACTCGGCGACTGTGTCAGTTGTAAGTGCGGACAAAACAGTGCAACGAAAAAGAATGCGATGAGAAAAAGAATGCAGTGAGTGAATGACAAAAACAGCTCAGTTTTATTTTACACCAAATCCAGGTGAGTTTTATTCACTAAGTGAATGCTGTTCAACTTTAGGTAACGTTTAAGCCGCTTCGTTTTTTAAGCCGCATAGCGATGTAAAAAAAAAAAAAGTTGCGGCTTGTAGTCCGTCAAATACGGTACACTTGTCACAGCCATAATACCCTGAATGTGATTTAATCTGTTTCACAAGTGCTCTAGCAGGAGCATCACAAATAAAGCAGGACAGGTCAATAGAGAGATTGCCAAAGCCCTCAACATTTGTTGGCCCTTGTTTGCAGGCGCCGCATTTTGTCCACAAAGTCTTGGAGGAATTCACCAACATTATCGGGCTTTTTATTCCCACAGTACAGGCCAATAACAAAGGGCTCTGTTACAAATGGTTTACAAACTCTACCAAGAATGGGCCAAAACTGAGTTGAAGTTGACTTGAACAAAGGCAGTCCATCAATGTTAACTTGGAGGCTCACTCTAGAAAACCATCTGTCAAATGTTTCCCAACTCCTGCTAACGCTTTTGACAAGGATGACACAATGCCAAAATGGTGATAGAGCCCGCCTTGTAACTTTCTAGCAAGTTCAGAAACGGTCTTCTTTGGAGTACACAAGAGTGTACGGGGGTCTTTGGGTAGGCCAGGGAACATTTTTGTCAAAATACTCAACAGAGCAGCCAAGGCTGTTAGTGTCACAGCATGCTCAGTGGCCCATGATGCAAGCTTAACTCGTAACTGAGAAGAGGGTTCCTGTTCTGGTTTGTCATCAGTGCTGTCATGACTGTCTGGTTCATTTTCTACTTCATCATCAGTCATGCCTTCATCATCTGAAGATTCACAGATGATTGAATTTTCCCTCTCAAGAATTGCATCAAAGTACTGATCATCATCGCACTCCTGATGAGCACTACAGTCAGGCTGGCTGTCAATTAGTGAAACGTCTTCTCTCAAACCACTCTGACTGCCTGATGTGTAATCTTCAGGCAGGTCCACAAGTGCATCTGCATTGTGTAAGCTGGAAGTCACAACACCACACTTCTCTTTATGGGCATTTGAAGAAACAAGAAAACTTCGAGATAGTGAAGATGATCCCTGTTGGGAGTTTGCACGTTCAAACTCCTTTTCCACTTCAAGAATCAGAGCTCTGCCTTCAGCAATGATTTTTCTTCTTTTTGTTGAATACGAATACTCAGGAATATTAATATCCATTGTCTGAACAGCAAGATGAGAAGATTTGGCTGGACCAAATTAATGTAAATCAAACCTAGACAAGAACTTAACGATTTGAAGCCTATTTTTTTATGCTACAGCCCTCGATCTGCCTCTAAATAAAAGTTCTGTTTGTGCTTAATTATTGCACTGAATCAAATTGTCTTTCAGAACACCTCAAATGATCCATTCAAGAATACCAATTGAAGTATTCTTTACACTAACAGCAATAAGAATACCTTCAATCATGCAGACTATATTTCTACAACTTCACTAATAATCATCACATTAAACAGAAAAAAACGAATACAACCATGGAACAAGACAGTACCTCTAGGTGTGAACAATGCGAAATGGCGGGCGAATTGGCGGGCAGATAAGGAGAAGTTTGCGGCGTACACTTTACAAAACTTAGTTGCAATTAATTTCGTATTATATATGTACTTTAACTGTTTCAGAACTGTATAGGAAGTGTCGGACAAGTGATTAATATAAAACTGTATCACTATTCATCAGGTATAATTTTTATCATGTTTTGTATAATGTGCGTCTTTGGTTTAGAGCAGTCGATGCTGATAAGAAGTCCCAAATTAGCACAGCGGCAACAGCAGCTGCGGCCAGTTCCGGTGTCGGCGACTGAAAGTTCCGCCCCAAATTTTGTTCTCCTTCCGGTTTATTGGCGCATGCACAAAATGGGGGGACTCTTCGGACCGTAGTAGCTAGCTACTTAACTGTCCGCATGGGCCCAATGGGCCCCCCTCCTCCCCTTAATAGTTACGCACACTGAATAAACCTGACGAGAGTTATTTGAGAGGAGGGGGGGGGGGGGGGTAAGAAGGGGGTCATATTGGGGAGTTGCAGAGTGCAATAAGCATGGATGAATAAAGTCTTTTGTATTGCATTGTATCACTATGGGCAGGATATGTTTGCTTCCCCCATCCAGATTAGAAAAAGGTGGGGGTGGGGCCCATGCCTATTAAAATAACAAAAGAGAGGGGGAGGGGGACCATTGGGCCCATGGCTATTAAAGGGGGACCATTGGGCCCATGCCTATTAAAATAACAAAAGAGAGAGGGGGGGGGGGGGGACCATTGGGCCCATGCCTATTAAAATATCAAAAGAGAGGGGGGGGGGGGGGGGGCCCATTGGGCCTATGCCTATTAAAATAACAAAAGAGAGTGGAGGGGGGACCATTGGGTCCATGCCTATTATAATAACACGAGAGGGGGGACCATTGGGCCCATGCCTATTAAAATAACACAAAAGAGGGGGGGGACCATTGAGCCCACACCTATTAAAATAACAAAAGAGAGAGAAGGGGGGGGGGGGGGTCATTGGACCCACGCCTATTAAAATAACAAAAAAGAGCGGGGGACCATTGGGCCCATGCCTATTAAAATAACAAAAGCGAGAGAGGGGGGGGGGGGGGGGTCTCATTGGGCCCATGCCTATTAAAATAACAAAAGAGAGAAGGGGGGGGGGGACCATTGGGCCCATGCCTATTAAAATAAAAGAGAGGGGGGGGGGCCATTGGGCCCATGCCTATTAAAATAACACAAGAGAGGGGGGGGGGGGGGGACCATTGGGCCCATGCCTATTAAATTAACAAAAGAGAGAGGGGGGGGACCATTGGGCCCATGCCTATTAAAATAAAGAAGGGGGGGGGGCATTTAGCCCATGCCTATTGCACTCTACAACAGTGTTGTACCTTATGATTAACATCGCCTCCCCCTCTCCAGAAAGGGGAGGGAGGGTGGGGGGGTGGGGGGGGTGGGGTGGGGGGCATTGAGCCAATGCCTGTTGTAAAACATCACGCCCCATGCCTATTTACACTGGAGACCATACATATAAAAACTGAACTTTTTATAAATGAAACAATTATTAGATATGTACACTTTGCAATATGAAAAGAACTTCAGTGGACATGAATAGTGAAAATAAAAGTGGTGGCTTACCTTTGGAAACAGCCACTCAGCATAACGAGATTGCTTCCAAAGAAGAGCAATGAAGCAAGGGAGTATGAGAACTCTCTTCTGGCCATTTCAAGAGTTCTGCTGTGCAAGTAACCCCAGAAATGCATGGATAACCTGGAGGAGATAACAATTTCTTTTTAATATTTATACAAACATAAGGCGGGACTTCAATGATTTTTTAAAAACTAACCCCCCCACCCACCCCCCACCCCCCACCCCCCTCAATTTAAATGGATCTAGATTTTTAGAGTCATTTTAGAGTACTTTCCACTGTCAAGCCTAAAACTATAATAGTATAAAAGAAATGTGAAAACCTCAAGTTTTTGCGTAAACAACAGGTGGTAAATCACTAGCTTTTTGGCTTGTTAGTTATGGTCAACTTGTTTGATCTTGCTGGCCAGAACTCAACCAAATCTAAACGTAACACTATCACGGGTTTCTATCTCGGGGCCTTCTAATTCTTTCTTTTTATTTTCCCACTTGAGCAAAGATTTAGAATATGAATAAGTTCCTATTTGAATGGACATGATTCAATGCCCAGTATGTAAAAAAAAAATATATACGTGTAATTACAAACCTTATCATTCAGCCATTGTTGGTCTTTCAATGTTGACAAGTCAGTTTCCTCCTCTGTTGTGTTGCCCACAACAAATTTCTTAAACTTCTTTGCTCTTTTCTGGGATTTTGTACGGAGGTGTGATGGAAACTCTTTCAAAGTCTCCACAACGTTTTCTACGTTGCAGCTGTGTTGGTCCACATACAACAGAACTGAAGCTGCCACATGCACAATGCCAATCATTGGGTTGGTGCCACTGACTCCTTGAAAGAGACTGTGGTTGGGGTCACTCAGAAAGAGGGCTTTTGTCTCAACATGGTTTTGGATCATCTCCACAACCTCCTCAAACCTGTTTGGCTCTTTAGCTGCTACACAGTTGACGAGCGATGACACAGGGTGCTTACATGTGGAGTCACTGAAGAAATTTTTCATCATGAAATGGTTAGGAGGTAGTGTTTCAGCTGCATTGGCACATAGTGATAAAAACTGCAGATATGTGTACATCATTGAGTCCAATCCCTACAACACCATGGTCATTTTCTGGCATCTTCTGTTCTTGATCATGGTTTTCTGCAGCAAGAGATGTTGACATCTTGTCTGAACATATCTGCAGAGGCTCCACGTATGGCTTCACCTGGTCGTAGGGGTATCGTGTCTTCAGAGGCTCTGTCTGACCTTCTGGAATCAACTGGAGCGTCTGCTTCTCACTGATGTCACCAATGCTTGCAATAATAAGAAAACCAAGAAGGGCAAGGCCCGCATGACTCGCATGGTTTTACACTGATAAATAGCACAAGCGTTGAGAATGCGCAGCAAGTTGTTTCCCTTTCTTTGACACAGAGAGTTGGTTGAAAGAGAGAAAAGCAGGACACATAACACTCTGCATATCGCGGAACATGGGGTCAACGAACATTAAAATATATAATCTACATAACCCCAGAAATACCATCATTGGGGCTAGAGACTAAAAACAGGACAACCAACCAACCAATTTGATAAACAGTCTGTCAAACAAGGAAAAAAACTCGTTTCATGTTCTCAACGCCTGTAATAAATGGCAACAAGCTGCGGAACCTCACACTAATTTGTGCAGATATCAAGAACGATCATTGGTGCTAACAAATAAGCAGCAGATAAACAACAAGAAAGACAAAGCCTATATGACTCGCATGCTTCTGCACTCTAAACCTGCCAATCCAAATAACAAGAAAATATACAGCTTTTCTTTTTGTACCTTGTACTAAATTTCATTTGTTTAGAGATTAAAATATATGAAAAATAGTGTATATGCTGCGATCAGGTTGGTTTTTGGAACCAATGGGTAAGTGACCGGTTAATCAAAAGAACCAATGGGTCATTTTCAAAATCAATAGAAAAAAAAATTCACTGTTCAAATGCTGTGGACAAACTTTCATTTATTGTACTTTTTTATTATTAAAATAACCTCAATGTCATGTTATTGATGCAAATCACAATTCAATGCTAAGAAATGGGTCTGATAGTCTTATTCATTCATCATCGCGAGAAGTCGTGACCAAGTCTAATTAGTGACTTCAAAATTGTTTCTGGCCCTTATCTATTTTTGGTACTTTTCTCGGGAGCCATGCATGTTGACCAATGACAGCAGGCTACAAAGTTAACCCTTACCGTGGTGTCATAAAAACGCTCTGTCTGTCCACCAGTGGTGCTATTACAGACTTGTTTTTTCAAAAACACCCCTCCGCTTTTCTAATTAACATAGCTCAGAAACTATTAAACATTGACAAACACAATGTGTACAAAAAATGCTCAGAATTGGACACAAAATACCACAAAGCAAGCATTTCCTCTGTGTAATGAACATGCATTTATTTATGAATATCTAAAGGGGAGACACGGCAGTGAAAATTGATCATTTGGGCTTGCATGGTCGATTTTGAGATTTGTGGTTTTTTGCACTCTTTGAACCCTCAACAATCATTGTTACAATGATTCAACAATGCCAATCTAGTAAGGTTGAGCTTGAAAATAGCATCTTTCTGTGCAAAAACCATCAATAAAACAGATGACCCACCCTTACAAAAGTGTTGTTGCACAATTTTTGCTCATAAAATGCCAATGTTTGGGCCTTGGCAACGTATAGAAACTTTGAACAAACCTTCGCATGTTTGGTGTCGATCGAAAGCGCGGAATCTCATCCAACCAGTGCAAGGGAGATAACTGCTCTTGGCTTCGTGTACAAAGAGCTATATGATCATTTGCAAGGGATAGATTCAAGCCTTTCAGGTCAGCTGACACGAATGAACCAATGAGAGAGCTCCATTCGCTCCAAATGCTTGGAGACAAGATGGCTGCCTTCCGTTCGACTCTAAAGCGCTCTCTCGTACTTTTAACGCTGTTACCAGGCCTAAATAATAGTACCACACTGTACATGCCTTCAAAGGAAAGAAAAGTAACCAAAGAAATCGGCAGCTAGCGAAAGCAAGACTTGCAAAGGAGGAAAAGAGTGGCAGCGCAAGTACAGATCATCTGGCAGATCACTCGACATCAGTTGTGCGTTATGAGCCCGCACTGATGCATCCTCTTCTCGCACCCAGCTTCCATGTGACCTCTGTTGGCAATCGGCCTACTTTTGAGCGTTAACAAAGGTCCTATCTTGCTTCACGATCCATCAGGCTATAAATAGAAGGGCCTTGTGCAATGCTGGAATGCCTCCAGTTGAGCGGGTGTGGTCCGCGATAACCACTGACAGCCGGCAATGCTTATCGCGAACCAGTTCGCGACTACCACGGAAAGGGTTAAAGAAAGATGTCAACTAAAAATTGGGATAGGAAAAAAACCGACACTTTAATATGTCAAGCCGAGAAACTTTTGATTACTTCTTTCATTTCAGCAAGTTATTGTTTTGCAAGCCCTGCTCTTCAATAATTATAATTAATACATTTCTGTTTTCGTTTAGTGTTTTGAAAGGATACTCAATGGGTCGAATGACCGACTCGCTGCTGTCCAGTCAATCGGTAATTTTAAAACTATCGGTAAACTTCAGAAAACTGACGTCCATCCTAATCACTGTATATGTTTTTCGAGGTCGTACGACATTACACTAGCAGGCCAAACTGGATGTTCATAGACTAAAAGTTTCCTAGAAAAATCCAACGGTAAAGTTTTTCCACAGATAACTAGGGGCAGTTCATAGACTAGTTTGTGCTTTGCAAGTGACTCAAAAATCTCATTCCAGATAATGTCAACACATACCAATAGGGACCCAGCCACTTCTTTTCCATTTGGCCTCCTTCTGAGAACCTTGTCTCCCACTTTTAAGTCAAAGACCTTGACTCCTTTTGTCTTCTTTTTGGCATACTCAGCCTTCTGCTTCTCCTGGGCAGATGCAATGTGCTCTAGTACCTGTAACAATCAACAACATGTTCTTCAAAAATTTGGAGTAATGCACCATAAGCAAAAACTAAAATTAAACCATGTAGTTACTTCGAACACAAAAGAGTGCTGCATGCGAGGTTCAAACCTCCACCATGCAGAAAGACAATAACAGGTCTGTTGCTCTAACCACTCGATTAGGCTTACCTTCTTGTCAACCCCAGCAATGGCGGCCTCAGTTGACTCCTCAACATTGTCACTGGCCATGTCTTCCTCAAGTTTGTCCAGGTCGACCTCCTCCGAGTTGTCAATCAGGTTCATATGGTGGGGCAAGACTGGCTGTCTTCGGAACATCAGGAAGTATGGTGAGAACTTGGTCGTTCGCTGTACTGTTGTTCGCATTGACACTGACACTGGCTTAGTGGTGATTTGACCTTGATGGCAGTGCTGTCCAGGGGCTGTAGGACGCATTGCAGATGGTTGAATTCCTTGGCCCTTGCATGGTTGAACTTTTCAATGGCTTCAGCTCTGACTGTCACTGTGTTCCGGGTGGTGTTGCTGATCTTGTGTGGGATATTTTGTATGTAGCGGCACCAGCTTTGACATCTCCAAGGCTACAGTGCAGGTTTGGGAACCTACCTCCCAAGTGTTGGGTGGCAGAGGCACAGAGGGACATGGAGTCAGTCAGCTCCCATTTCATCCGTTTGTTGAATGCATAGCACAAAGATACAATGGCTGCATGAATGAGTATGTACTCTATTCTGCTCTCTTCTGCTCCCCTGATCACATGCAATCACCTCAATATATTTATTCAAAAAAAGGAAAATCCTGGGTTCTGGGGAAGGGTCAAAGAGAAAGATGTGGCATGGAAAGGAGGTGGTGCAGAAAGGGGGTGGTAACAGGGGTGGGTGAGAGAAGGGGACACCCCCAGTCCAAGAGGAGTCAGAAAGAGGGGGTGGAAAGGGGGTGGTATCAGGAATGTGTGGGAGGAGGAAGGGGGGGGGGGGGGGAGAGAGGAAGAGGACACTGCC
>JAWQFJ010028119.1:12500-14879 GCA_034096865.1 Theodoxus fluviatilis | reverse complement strand
CATCCTTGATAAATAAAGAATCAATCAATCAATCAATCAATCAATCAATCAATCAATCAATCTCTCTCATGTATTTGCTTGAACTTGAAGACTCATTGAGCTGAAAGTTGTCAAAGGCATATACTAAAATCTTTGTCATTGTTGATCATTTTTTCTTGTCTATCCATGTATTCATTACTTTATGAGCAAGGACAATTTGTAAGATATGCAGAAATGCCTAAAATTTCATCCTTGATAAAGAATCAATCAATTTATATATATATATATATATATATATATATATATATATATATATATATATATATCTAATATAATAATAATAATAATAATAATAATAATAATAATAATAATAATAATAATAATAATAATAATAATAATAATAATAATAATAATTATAATAATAATAATAATAATAATAATAATATAATTTATCATGCACACATATCTCACCACTTAGGCGACTCAAGGCGCACACACACACATTCACACCCATAAAGAAAAGAATGCACACCCTAATACAAAACATTATGGCAAATACAAACATGCACACAACAATCACACATAACATAGGATAATAATTACAATATATACTAACATACATGGCTATTACATCTGCTCTGGCACCAGGTTGGCATTGCATCAGTGTGATGGATGGTAAGGTGGAGTTTACTCTTTCTCCGTCTTGGGAAAAAGGAAGGTTTTTAGGCTTGATTTAAAAGAAGCTAAGGTTGGTTTCTGACGAAGGCTGAGAGGTAGTGTGTTCCATTGGGTGGGCGCTTGGAATGTGAAGGAGCGCCCGCCTACGGTTGTGAGTCTTTGTGGAGGGATGTCGAGTCTGGGCGTGTCTAGAGAAGAGCGGAGTGATCAGACAGGTTTACAGAGTTTGAGAGAGGTAGACAGATAGGAAGGAGCAAGATTGTTGAGGCATTTGTATGTGAGTGTGTTGAGCTTGTATTTAATTCTGTCTGAAACAGGTAGCCAATGGAGGTCCTGTAGCATGGGGGTGATGTGGTATTTTTCTTCTTTAGAATAAGGCGTGCAGATGAGTTTTGAATGCGCTGTAAACGCGAGATAGAACAAGAGGGGAGTCCAACAAAAAGAGAATTACAGTAGTCGAGACGAGACAGAATAGTAGAAGTGACAAGTTTGGTTGCGGCATCTTTGGTGAGGTACTTGCGGATGGTGGCAATGCTGCGGAGTTGAAAATAACAGGTGCTTGAGACTGAAGAGATGGGTTTTTTCATTGAGAGGGTGTTGTCTAGGATAACACCAAGATTCTTGACAGAAGAAGACAGAGGGATAGATGAGTCAGAGAGAATCTCTCTCTCGGATAGTGCCCTGAGGGCCCGGCTGCCACGGGGTCCGGGTGGAGTTGGGGGTTTGCATCGAGCTGCTTTGCTCCTATGTTACTCTTGTCCAATGTCCTTGTGTCTGGGACATTTTGCTTCTTTGCATAATCATTGACTGCAATCGTGTTATCATGAGTTCAACACTTAAATGTTGATTCAATATGACAGTATCTATACAAATCTTAGCATGTTTCAGAGATTGTATGATACTTGCTTGAATTAGATGCAACACGCACACACACCCGCCCCCCCCCCCCCCCCCCCCCCCTCTGTGTGTGTGTGTGTGTGTGTGTGTGCTTGCAAGGGAGTGAGAACTGATTCTCACTCCGTTTCCCCCCGTGGGTTCGGGGTAGGAGTTGACCCACCGCATCTCCATACGTGATTCGTAAGAGGCGAATAATTAGGGACACCATTGTTTGCTCTAAACTGTTCTAGTGATTTTCGTGCTTAATAGCCTTACATATCCTACAAAGGTTGATAGGCCGTAAAACACTGTCCATCCATCCATCCATCCATCCAACTCCGTTGCCCTTCATCTAAGTAGCGATTAGCTTGCTTGATGAGTAGAGACCGAGAATTCCTCAGTAAATGATTAATAAATCATCATATTCATATTCATAACTATCACGGTACTTTCACTATCGTCATTGTCATGCTGCAGAAGCACATCCTCAAAGCATCTTTGAGACCCGATCTTTAACTATACCTTGCTTCTGCTTTCCTGCCGCAGCACATCTTCATAAAAAGCCGAAGACATCCAACGGTCAGAATCCTTGAGCTCCGTGCTCAAGAAATTCACAACAACGTTGTCATTTATCTAGAAATGACATTGCACATTCTAAGGGTGCGCGAATACAATTTGAGTTACACGATAAAGATTTATTATTCAGTGTTTGATTTGTTTTCTAGACTCAGTTTTTAATTTATGCAGATTTTCAGTCACATCTCGTAAGTTTCCTTGTGTGACGCTACAAATGTATCTTTAAAAGAAAACCATAACTTAAGAGATAGTAGTGTCCTGTAAGGGTTA
>JAWQFJ010028119.1:2500-7500 GCA_034096865.1 Theodoxus fluviatilis | reverse complement strand
GGAAATGTTTACTGTGTCTCCAATAGAAAGTCTTCCTCGGATCTCCAATAGGAAATGTTTACTGTGTCTCCAATAGAAAGTCATCGCATCTCCAATAGGAAATGTTTACTTTGTCTCCAATAGAAAGTCTTCCTCGCATCTCCAATAGGAAATGTTTACTGTGTCTCCAATAGAAAGTCTTCCTTGCATCTCCAACAGGAAATGTTTACTGTGTCTCCAATAGAAAGTCCTCATTGCATCTCCAATAGGAAATGTTTACTGTGTCTCCAATAGAAAGTCCTCATTGCATCTCCAATAGGAAATGTTTACTGTGTCTCCAATAGAAAGTCTTCCTCGTATCTCCAATAGGAAATGTTTACTGTGTCCCAATAGAAAGTCTTCCTCGCATCTCCAATAGGAAATGTTTACTGTGTCTCCAATAGAAAGTCCTCATTGCATCTCCAATAGGAAATGTTTGCTGTGTCTCCAATACAAAGTCCTCATTGCATCTCCAATAGGAAATGTTTACTGTGTCCCAAATATAGAAAGTCTTTGCTATTCCCTTAAGAAATATTTACTGCGTCTACCACGGAAAGTTTTAACTGCCTCTGCTATGGAATGTCTGTCACTGCCTGTCCAATGGGAAGTGTTTACTGTGTCCCAATAGAAAGTCTTCCTCGCATCTCCAATAGGAAATGTTTACTGTGTCCCAATAGAAAGTCTTCCTCGCATCTCCAATAGGAAATGTTTACTGTGTCTCCAATAGAAAGTCTTCCTCGCATCTCCAATAGGAAATGTTTACTGTGTCTCCAATAGAAAGTCTTCCTTGCATCTCCAATAGGAAATGTTTACTGCGTCTCCAATAGAAATTCTTCCTCGGATCTCCAATAGGAAAGGTTTACTGTGTCTCCAATAGAAAGTCCTCATTGCATCTCCAATAGGAAATGTTTACTGTGTCCCAAATGTAGAAAGTCTTCGCTATTCCCTTAAGAAAATTTTACTGCGTCTACCACGGAAGGTTTTAACTGCCTCTGCTATAGAATGTATGTCACTGCCTGTCCAATGGGAAGTGTTCACTTCTTCTCATCCAGTAGGGAAGCATTCACTGCGCCTGCAATAAGAAGTAGTCATTGCCTGCCCCACAGAAAATCTCCACTCCGCCTGCTATAGAAAGTTTTCACAACATCTCCGCCCCCTGTGGCTTGGGGGTGAGAATAGACCCACTGCGTCTCCCTACGTAATTTGTAAGAGGCGAATAATTAGGGACATCATAATTTGATTTTTGTATACTCTAAATTATTCTAGTGGTTTTCATGCTCAATGGCCTTACATAGCCGTAAAACTAACTCCATCCATCCATCCATCCATCCATACATACATCCATCCATCCATCTATACATGCATCCATCCATCCATCCATCCATCCATCCATTCATCCATACATACATCCATCCATCCATACATACATCCATCCATACATCCATCCATACATCCATCCATCCATCCATCCATCCATCCATCCATCCATCCATCCATCCATCCATCCATCCATACATCCATCCATCCACCCATGCTTCCACCCATCCATCCATCCATCCATCCATCCATCCATGCTTCCATCCATCCATCCATCCATACATCCATCTACAACATCTCCAATAGAAACTCTATCTCTGCGTGTCTAATAGAAACTGTTCACTCTATCTCCAATGGAAAATCTTCGCTACGTCTCCAATGGAATGCGATGATTATGGGTCGAACTGTGAGGAATGACCACAATATCCCATTAGTGCAGGTTTGGTGACGTCAGCACCAGGACGCGACATCTACAGAAAGACGGCGCCAGAACCGCAAAGAATTAGCAGCTCCCCCTGGTGAGAGCAATATGACAGCCACACCCCGTCTCCACAGAGGCCCAATTAGCGAATTGCGCATCGCTTTTGGTCGCCATCTTCACATCGGGTCCCCTGCAGCTGCCGTACCGACGAAGTGAAGGAATAGGGGAAAAGTTATCGCCCTTGGTTTCCCCAGTCACGTCACCTGACCTCGCCCATCGCTCTGACGTCACTCCCCATAGCGATTAGAACGATTGCATGCCCTTTTGAGAGTTCTGTGTCATGCCCTCACCCACCCCACCCAAACTGATTTGCGCTTACCCTGATCTGTACCCAATGATTTTCATGCTCAGTGGCCTTCTACCCTACAAAGACTGATAGGCCGTAAAACTCCACCCATCCATCCTTCCTTCCTTCCACACCCAAACCCTCCATTCCCACCCCCCTTCCCTTCCCTCAATGCCCCCTGCAGGAAGGGGGTAAGAATAGACCCACTGCGTCTCCCTACAAAATCCATAATAGGCGAATAATCTAGAGTTGACTTGAGTGAGAGCAAATCAGGTCTTCAACTTTCGCTGTTCAGACGTGAAGACGCTGACGATGGAGAAACAAAACAGTTTCAAATATTCGGCTAAGATGTCCTGGTTGAGAAAGTAGTATCACTCCGGTTGAGAATGTTCAGCCTTGAATAAATTGTCAACTTGACTTTATGATTAGAATCTACAATACCAGTGAACTTTCTTATCGAACTTCAACCATTTTCCTTCATGACTGACGAGAAAATGAGCCTTTGGAGACTCTCTGGAGAAAAAAAATGGTTTCCTTCTTGGCTTTATTTCAACCCTGTGTTCTCATCGTGGTGCAAAAATGTGTAATATTGTCCAATTTTACAAAAGCCTTCTTATTAATGTGATTCACTTTATTTTTGGGTATGAAGTAGTAAATTGCGTTTACAATTAAAGCAGAAAATTTCAAAGTCTTGTTGTGTATAGTTTGTTGGTTTTTGTTTTTTTTTGCTATTTTCCCCCCTAAAATGTACCCCCTGTGGGTTTGGGGTAAGAATTGACCCACCGCGTCTCCCTACGCGATTTGTAAGAGGCGAATAACTAAGGACGCCGTCACTTGATTTGCGTTTACTCTAAACTGCTCTAGTGATTTTCCTGCTTAATGGCTATAATATAGCCTACAAAGGCTGATAGACCGTAACACTCCATCCATCCAGAAATGTGTCGTCTGATGTGCCATTCTGTGAACCCGAGTCAGTGTTGACTCTGGCACAGTTCGCAATGAATACGTAATAGACTGGACCATTCGCATTACAGGATTGCGCCAAAAATAGTTCGTTCTGATACTATTGTCCCCCACTTTTTACAGAATTTATTCAGATTTCAAAACGTGTTTCCATTTTAACACAAACATTTTATTTTATTGTATAAACGCTTGTTTATTGCCTCAACAAGAGTAAGTTAAGAGTTTTGTGCGAAATAGTTATAGAAGTTAGAACTACTTTAACGGTGAATGTCAGGGAGCAGATCGGCTATCCCACAAGCCTCTCGTGTGACCTCCATTTGCATATTTTAAATGAAAACCTTCCATCACGTGATGTCAACTGGGCTAGAGACACTTTAACTGGTAGGCAAAGTCTGATGTGCTGTAGCTAAGGACGAAATGCCCCTTCTTGAATGAGTTAACCTTAGGCTGCTTTAAACTTGACACCTAATGGCAACTTTGATTACAGACCAAAGTGATAGAAAGAGTCGATCATAAGCGACGTGTGCGCGTGCGCGCGTCTGCATGCGTGTGTGCGCGTGCGCGCGCGCGAATTCTTCAACAAAAGTAGTAACAAGGTCGGCTTACCACTATTCGCATACTGCATCAGTTCGATAAGCGTTGCAAAATATGAATACTTTTCGTTGGGAGTTGAACTGATGCTGGGTATATGCCAACATTTTCTTAGTGGTATCAAAAGGGTTATAGACGTTACGCCCCTTTTGCCTGAATACCCCGTGCCTAACCCTAACTCTAACCCTAACCCTAACCCTAACCCTAACCCAGGCACGGTACATTTAGGCAAAGGGGCATTCAGGCAAAAGGGGCGTAACGTCCTGCACCCGTATCAAAACTGTACAAAGTCTGGTACAAGTATTTCCAAAATCATCACACGCGTCTAAATCAAAGACTATTCTTACAAAGACTGGTCATGCCGAGCTTTTGCTATTATAAACTTACAAGACGCTCGGAAACGCAGCGCACCAAGCGGGAAGGTAATGGGTGAATCAAGGGAAGTAATCACACTGCTTAGCGACATGTAAAATTGCTTGTTTATCGACGCGTTTCTGATGCGTTCCGATCATGTTTGTGAATAAATTTACGGTGTAATGTGTAAAAAAAATGATTTGCTGCAATAACGGAGGTGTTTTGGCTTTGTTTTTTGTAGCAGGCGTTGTGAAATCAAAGATTATAGTTACACATCTTTTGGAGAGCCTGTATGAAAGCAGTCCTCTGATTGGTTCCCTGAATAGAATCCTCCAATCAGCAGGCAGCTTTCTTCGCCGGCTTGCTTGATCGCTTGTACACAGATTAAGGCTGAACGCTCATGTTCTAACTGAATTCACTTCATCGAATGACTTTCTGGCCGCAAATCACCTTCACAGGTATGTATTGCTTTGCATTTCCTAAAGATATTCCACATGGGTGTATACGTTGATAACAAGCTTGCATTCTTCGATAATAATGAAAATTAGATGATGTAGAACTAGGCCTATGTGCGAGTTCGATTTCACAACGCCTGCTACAAAAAACAAATCCAAAATACCCCCATTATTGCAGCACCGTAAATTTATTCACAAGCATGATCGGAACGCATCAGAAACGCGTCGATAAACAAGCAATTTTACATGTCGCTAAGCGGTGTGATTACTTCCCTTGATTCACCCATGTACCTTTCCGCTTGGGGGCGCAACGTGTCTCGATCCTCACAACAAAGAGCTAATGAACTATCTTTGTGTAACTATATATAATCTTTGTCTAAATCCCGTGCGAAGCCGGTCGCTGATTGGTCGCAAGTCATTACCCATTTCGCGCGGTTTTCATTTGATTGGTCACCTATAAATAGGTCCCACTGTATCCTTGCGTAGTTTGTTTAGATAGTGATCTTTTTCTATATCAGACTAAGACACATTCTTC
>JAWQFJ010028118.1:32500-46897 GCA_034096865.1 Theodoxus fluviatilis | reverse complement strand
AATTCGTGAAATCGGCAACCTATTTGTCGAATTCGTGAAATCGACAATCGCTTGCCGAGAACGCGAATTCGGCAGGCTATTGCCGAAATTGTGAAAGGCCTGTTTAAAGTTGTCGAATTCGTGAAATCGGCAACTGATTTCACGAAATCGGCAATCGATTTCACGAAATCGACGATTTTGTCGATTTCACGAATTCGGCAACTTTAAACAGGTTTTGGTACAACAGAATTTTCTGTAGCCGATTTGTCACGAGTTGACTGAATAAATGAGATAGAGGAAGGTAAATCGGTGAATATGGCCTTGTGTGTGACTGCGTGTGTATATGTGTGTGTGTGTGTGTGTGTGTGTGTGTGTGTGTGTGTGTGTGTGTGTGTGTGTGTGTGTGTGTGTGTTGTGTGGTGGTGGTGGTGGTGGTGGTGTGTGTATGTGCGTAAAATGACAAGAAACAACTGAAAATAGTATTATTGATCATTTATGTGCAACGCAAGTGATGTTACGCCACAACGTCACAACGTCAGTCCCACAAAACGTCAGGGACAAGAGAAATCGAAAAAATAGGAAAACTGTAATTGCTCAAGACGACATGTAATATCCCTGTCTAATGTGAGTATAAGCTACCATAACGTTCCAGGAAAATACAAGGACAAGAAACAACTGAAAATAGTATTATTGATCAAGACCATCTATGTGCAACGCAAGTGATGTTACGCGACAACGTCACAAGGTCAGTCCCACAAAACGTCAGGGACAAGAGAAATCGAAAAAATAGGAAAACTGTAATTGCTCAAGACGACATGTAATATCCCTGTCTAATGTGAGTATAAGCTACCATAACGTTCCAGGAAAATACAAGGACAAGAAACAACTGAAAATAGTATTATTGATCAAGACCATCTATGTGCAACGCAAGATGATGTTACGCGACAACGTCACAAGGTCAGTCCCACGAAACGTCAGGGACAAGAGAAGTCGAAAAAGTAGGAAAACTGTAATTGCTCAAGACGACATGTAATATCTGTGTCTAAGGTAAGTATAATGTATCATCCATGTGTAATGTTACAAGTAAGGTAACGCCACAACTTTCCACGACGTCTTATTTGTTGGTACATTTCCCGTTTCTTGGGTGGCAGTGGCTGTTGCACTTCCCGGCGGATTTCTTGCATGTGCATCGTTTTGATGAGCAGGTTGACCCGCAAGAGCACTTGGAAAACCCTTGTCCGCCATGAGCGGAGTGCAGACCTGCAAGGTGCCTCACCGACATCAGTTCGGGGTTCACATCTCTGACGATATTGCTATCACCTTTTAACAGCTCGGATCGGCTGAATGTGGTATTCACAGTGCCGTGCTCGGTGCCAATCCGGTAAGTTTCTCTGGGTGTCACTTCAACCACTACACCTGGAATGTTTCTGCTATCGAGGCGTCCTCGATCAAATTCTGAAACTGGTATGAGGACGGCATCTCCGACCTGAAAAGGTGACAGCCTTTGCTTCGTTCGCCTGAGCATTTCACTTCGGCTCTTATCCTGTCCCTTTCTTGCTTCTTCTCTACGCGTGTTGATCAGAGCTACGTGCGTTGTCAGTGGATCTACAGTTTCAGATATTGCGTCGTCTTCTCTTGTAGACGGGGCAACGCCGTCATCGGCATTCGTAGATGACCAACTGTCATTGACGGGGCTCATCTGTGAAGCGAGACTACCCTCGAAATCTGTTTCTTCTTCGTCCTCGTTGTCTGTGTCAGACCTGGCCTTTGTTTGAGTCGCACGTAGATGGGCTATTGCAGCACTGACTGACTCACCTTCTGCGTCTTCTCTTGAAGAAGGTCCTGCGGCTTGCGGAGATAACCTACTGTCATCGATGGGGCTCATCTGTGGAACGAAATCTGTGTCATCGTCGTCTGTTTCACCATGCGGGGGTGTAGTATTTGCTATAAGTCCAGCAAGCTCTTCTTCAGTTTCCAGCTTCCTCATCACATCATTAGGGAGGCTAGTTTTCTGCAGCCCAACCAGTGGCTTTTGGCCAAACATGACCTCAAAGGGAGAACGGTTGTTCAAATTTCGATGCGCTGACGAATTCTTTTGCAGCATGACAAATCGCAGACCTTCCGCCCATTTGCTGCAGGAGTTGTCTGTTGTCCATGCAATTAACATCTGCTTGATGTCATGGTTTGATCTTTCGACGCTACCTTGGCTTTGGGGGTGCCTCGGCCGCCCATGCACGATCATCAGCGAAGGCCACAATTCTTTCAATTCGTATACCACTTTCGCCGCGAATTCACGACCATTGTCGCTCTGCAAGATGCATGGGGCTCCTATCAGTGTAAAAACATCAATCAAGTTGTAGGCGACTTCTGCAGCGGTCCTCGACTTCAGTGGTCTTAGAAAATTGAACTTAGTGAAGTGATCCTGGTAGTTCATTATATTCACGTAGTCTCTATCTGGCTGTGACTCCATGATGATGAGGTCCACCTGTCCTCGCGAACCCAAGCCCGAACTGCATAATGGTTTCACCACCAGTCCCTTGTTTGGCTTTGACTTCTTCTTCTGACACGATTCGCAGTTTGCTAGGAATATGGCCACCATCCGTTCAGTAATATTGCAGTATTTGTCGTGAAGTCCGAGGCGTGTCTTCTTTATTCCTCCGTGTCCGGTACTGACATGGGCCTCCAGGATGCGTTGGAATAAATCCTCCTTGGTTATCAAGTACCTTGGGTGTGCGGTGGCATCGTGTCGTTTCTGGATTAAAGAAAGCGAGTTTCAAAACGGGCAATAGATAGTATGTTCATGTTGACAGATGTATTATTAGATAAATGTCACACACACACACACACACACACACACACACACACACACACACACACACACACACAAGCGCGCACACACAAACACAAGGTTAGTGCATTGAAAACTTTAAATTTTAAAATGTAGATCGGATTTGATAATTGAAATAAGTTATTTAATTAATTGCTTAAAAATACAAGGTATTAATATTTCTTTCTGTTGGATTCCATCCCATTGTGGGTTTTATTATAATGAAAAAGTTGATAAAGCTGCAAAATGTGGTGCAAAATATACCAATAATGCCAAATACGTTAACTTACCTTTTTCTTTACAAGAATGTTACTACATTCTTAATAGTACAATGAAAAATGATTTAAAGAAATATCAAGAAGATTTGCAAAAAAATGAATCTATCATTATGAAACAAGTATGTCACTTTTCAATTAATTCATTAGAAAAGATGAATAACAATGCCATAGAATTGGCATATCGTTGGAAATTAAACTCTTTTAGAAATAAATATAATACTAAAGTTAAATGTTTATGCGGTTTTCAAAAATTAACGCATGATCACATCTTAAATTGTGTATTTTTAAAACGGTATTTGCCTTCAATAATAGAAGTAAATATTAGTACTGTTTTTACACAAAGAAGATTAATCAGTAATTTTTTTAAAGAATTGTTAAATAGCCCTGTTGGCTCAAGATTATAAATTAGGATTTTTTTTTAATTTTTTTTTATTTTATGTTATGTCTAATATCACTTGTATTGTGAACAGACAATAAATGAATTTGATGATGATGATGATGATGATGATGATGATGATGATGATGATGATGATGATGATGATGACAAACACATGTGTCTGATTTCCATAAATGACTAACTACAATTGCGAGAGAGAGAGAGAGAGAGAGAGAGAGAGAGAGAGAGAGAGAGAGAGAAGATGTTTATTACCTTTACTATTCTCTGTGAGCCAGCTATGTCCAACAGTTCAAACCGGCTTCTCAAATAGTAGTAACCGCGATCTTTGGTTTGCTGACCAGCAAGTGTTGAAATCATTGTATTGTAATCCTTTCTACTTGGTAGCATGTGCACGCTAAATTTCTCTTTTCTGATGGCATCATCAAACCTGTCGGCAAACAGCGCCTCCATCATTGAAAGCTTCCTTGTTATGAAGGAAATTGTGAATAAAATTTGGGCTCCAAATTTGTCTTTTTAAAGGGTGAGTATTTGTCACTGTTTATTTCAACTACATAAAGACCGATATGCACGTGAAAGTGACTGAACATTGTGGAGTTAACTCCAAGTCGACGGGGTTACCACAGGACGAAGAAGAAGAAGATGAGCACAGAGAACAGTTCAGTTTGCCATCAGACGCGTGACAGCTCAGCTACACTACATTCTGTTGCACCAAAACATCTTTAAAGTTGCCGAATTCGTGAAATCGACAAAATCGTCGATTTCGTGAAATCGATTGCCGATTTCGTGAAATCAGTTGCCGATTTCACGAATTCGACAACTTTAATATGGCCTTTCACGATTTCGGCAATAGCCTGTCGAATTCGCGTTCTCGGCAAGCGATTGTCGATTTCACGAATTCGGCAAATAGGTTGCCAATTTCACGAATTCGGCAATTACCAGATTTCGTTACGACATATATAATAGGCTACTTGCACACCTTACGCGTGCTGCCTGAATGGGGACTGCAGAGCTGCCTGAATGGGGACTGCAGTGCTGCCTGTATGGGGACTGCAGTGCTGCCTGTATGGGGACTGCAGTGTTGCCTGAATGGGGACTGCAGTGCTGCCTGAATGGGGACTGCAGTGTTGCCTGAATGGGGACTGCAGTGTTGCCTGAATGGGGACTGCAGTGCTGCCCGTATGGGGACTGCAGTGCTGCCTGTATGGGGACTGCAGTGCTGCCTGAATGGGGACTGCAGTGCTGCCTGAATGGGGACTGCAGTGCTGCCTGAATGGGGAATGCAGTGCTGCCTGTATGGGGACTGCAGTGCTGCCTGAATGGGGACTGCAGTGCTGCCTGAATAGGGACTGCATTGCTGCCTGAATGGGGACTGCAGTGCTGCCTGAATGGGGACTGCAGTGCTGCCCGTATGGGGAATGCAGTGCTGCCTGAATGGGGACTGCAGAGCTGCCTGAATGGGGACTGCAGTGCTGCCTGTATGGGGACTGCAGTGCTGCCTGTATGGGGACTGCAGTGCTGCCTGTATGGGGACTGCAGTGCTGCCTGTATGGGGACTGCATTGCTGCCTGAATGGGGACTGCAGTGCTGCCTGTATGGGGACTGCAGTGCTGCCCGTATGGGGAATGCAGTGCTGCCTGTATGGGGACTGCAGTGCTGCCTGTATGGGGACTGCAGTGCTGCCTGTATGGGGACTGCAGTGCTGCCCGTATGGGAAATGCAGTGCTGCCTGTATGGGGACTGCAGTGCTGCCTGAATGGGGACTGCAGTGCTGCCTGAATGGGGACTGCAGTGCTGCCTGTATGAGGAATGCAGTGCTGCCTGAATGGGGACTGCAGTGCTGCCTGTATGGGGACTGCAGTGCTGCCCGTATGGGGAATGCAGTGCTGCCTGTATGGGGACTGCAGTGCTGCCTGAATGGGGACTGCAGTGCTGCCTGAATGGGTACTGCAGTGCTGCCTGAATGGGGACTGCAGTGCTGCCTGAATGGGGACTGCAGTGCTGCCTGAATGGGGACTGCAGTGCTGCCTGAATGGGGACTGCAGTGCTGCCTGTATGGGGACTGCAGTGCTGCCTGAATGGGGACTGCAGTGCTGCCTGAATGGGGACTGCAGTGCTGCCTGAATGGGGACTGCAGAGCTGCCTGTATGGGGACTGCAATGCTGCCTGAATGGGGACTGCAGTGCTGCCTGAATGGGGACTGCAGTGCTGCCTGAATGGGGACTGCAGTGCTGCCTGAATGGGGACTGCAGTGCTGCCTGTATGGGGACTGCAGTGCTGCCTGTATGGGGACTGCAGTGCTGCCTGAATGGGGACTGCAGTGCTGCCTGAATGGGGACTGCAGTGCTGCCTGAATGGGGACTGCAGTGCTGCCTGAATGGGGACTGCAGTGCTGCCTGAATGGGGACTGCAGTGCTGCCTGAATGGGGACTGCAGTGCTGCCTGAATGGGGACTGCAGTGCTGCCTGAATGGGGACTGCAGTGCTGCCTGTATGGGGACTGCAGTGCTGCCTGAATGGGGCCTGCAGTGCTGCCTGAATGGGGACTGCAGTGCTGCCTGAATGGGGACTGCAGTGCTGCCTGTATGGGGACTGCAGTGCTGCCTGAATGGGGACTGCAGTGCTGCCTGAATGGGGACTGCAGTGCTGCCTGTGCGGGGACTGCAGTGCTGCCTGTATGGGGACTGCAGTGCTGCCTGAATGGGGACTGCAGTGCTGCCTGAATGGGGACTGCAGTGTTGCCTGAATGGGGACTGCAGTGCTGCCTGTATGGGGACTGCAGTGCTGCCTGAATGGGGACTGCAGTGCTGCCTGAATGGGGACTGCAGTGCTGCCTGAATGGGGACTGCAGTGCTGCCTGTATGGGGACTGCAGTGCTGCCTGTATGGGGACTGCAGTGCTGCCTGAATGGGGACTGCAGTGCTGCTTGAATGGGGACTGCAGTGCTGCCTGAATGGGGACTGCAGTGCTGCCTGTATGGGGACTGCAGTGCTGCCTGAATGGGGACTGCAGTGCTGCCTGAATGGGGACTGCAGTGCTGCCTGAATGGGGACTGTAGTGCTGCCTGAATGGGGACTGCAGTGCTGCCTGAATGGGGACTGCAGTGCTGCCTGAATGGGGACTGCAGTGCTGCCTGTATGGGGACTGCAGTGCTGCCTGAATGGGGACTGCAGTGCTGCCTGAATGGGGACTGCAGTGCTGCCTGAATGGGGACTGCAGTGCTACCTGAATGGTTACTGCAGTGCTGCCTGTATGGGGACTGCAGCGCTGCCTGAATGGGGACTGCAGTGCTGCCTGAATGGGGACTGCAGTGCTGCCTGTATGGGGACTGCAGTGCTGCCTGTATGGGGACTGCAGTGCTGCCTGTATGGGGACTGCAGTGCTGCCTGAATGGGGACTTCAGTGCTGCCTGTATGGGGACTGCAGTGCTGCCTGTATGGGGACTGCAGTGCTGCTTGAATGGGGACTGCAGTGCTGCCTTAATGGGGACTGCAGTGCTGCCTTAATGGGGACTGCAGTGCGTGGGGTCGAAGAGAGGACAGTGGAGGGTGAGGTGACAGCAGAGCAAAGGATGCAGATCGATGGCCGGTCTTTAGATCCCTTTCTCACGCCCAGGAGTGGCAGTGTTGCTCTAGGCCATTCCTGTAGGAGAAAGCTGGCGAGAGTGCTAGGCGGCTTGCTCGCTTCCTCGCACTCGCTCGAGGCAGTGGGGTCCCCCTACCGCGCGAGATGGTGATGTATTGGAGCTTGATGGCTGAGCCTGCCTCTGCAGTCAAAGATTGCGCCTTTGATTTATAACTCTCTGGAAATCTGCACATACATTCTTCCCTGTTTTTAACCATTAAAGCCTTCGGCGTTGCAGATATTAAAAAAGTCATTACATCTCGCCTGTTTCGCCACCAGTGGTTCACACGACTCCATTCTGAAACGTTTCTCGCCAGAAAGAAACAATCCGGCGCTGGAGGAGGTTGCCTTCCCCCATGGCCTGTCCTTCTAGAGCGGGCTCTGTCTTCCTTTCCCTGCGAATGTCATTCTGATTGATGTCACAGGCTTGCACTCGTTGTACTGACACGGTGAAAGACATGGTTGCAGACATTATGACAAACAGACATGATGACATACATACATGACATACATACATGACATACATACATGACATACACACATGACATACACACATGATGATATACATATTTAATGACATATAGGCTTGATGACAGAGAGATTTGACGGACTGATTTGAAGGCAGACAGATCTGACGACAGACAAAATAATATGAAGACAGACAGTGACGACGATCAGAAATCACGCTCCACTCCCAATTGCGGAATACTTCAGCAGGCAAGACCACACCGCGGCTGACCTTAGAGTGAGCGTACTCACGGGACACCTGCAAGACCCACGACGGCTACGAGTGGTCGAACAGCAGCTCATGGGGAGATTCGGCACTCATGAGGTTGGGCTGAACCATGACCTAGGGTTCATGAGCACTATAAGTGACTCCCCTGCCCCCAACCTTCCTGAGATACACTCACCCCACGTGCATGACCCTGCTCTAGCAGCCTTTCCCTGTGCCAAGCGCCACCAAGAACGTGCTCCCTGTGCCACTACCTGCGTGTGAGCGGGCTTTTTCTGCAGTCCTGCAGGACTCGCAACGACCTCGGATGTTTGAACTTTGGTTCTCCGATTTCCCAAGACCCACGTGCTGACTTTTATCTCTTTTTGTCACCCCACCCCTTTTCCCTTTGCGATGTTCTCACCCTCTGCTGTTTTCGCCGCCTGTACCCCGTGTCGCATACCCCGTGCCGCATACCTCATGCACCCGAGTAATGTGAACTCTGATCACAGGGCTTATTTAATGTATGATCGCGTGTAGATCTTCACTGCACTGATGAAGGAACCTGCGTTGCTCCGAAAGCTCTGAAAATAAATTTCTGAATTTGGACGAAAGTCTTCTTGCTTCTTTTTTCTAGATTTGACGACAGACAGATTTGACAACAGACAGATTTGACAACAGACAGATTTGACGACAGACAGATTTGACGACAGACAGATTTGACGATAGACAGATCTGACGACAGGCAGACTTGTTGACGTACAGACTTGACGACAAACAGAATTCATGACAACATATGAGATGCCGGACAATCTTTATGACATACAGAGCTGAAGAAAAACATATTTCATGACAGACATATCAAACGACAGGCAATCTTTATGACATATAGACCCGATGACAAACGTATTTAATGACAGAACTGTTTTTGTTTTTGTATGTATGTATTATGTTTTTGCCACCGACAAAACGAATTTCCTTGTGATCAATGAGGACAATAAAGTATCTTGTATCTTGTATCTTGTATCTTTTACGACAGACAACCTATATGACATACAGAAAGAACGGCAGATTCTATCACAGACAGATTAGATGACGATTTGACGACATACAGACTTGACGACAGTGTTGATGACAGACAGATTTCACGACAGACAGATGTGATGACAGACAGCGTTGCTGACTCTCTGTTTGATGCCTCATACAAACCAAATGCAGCGCCTAACTCTAATAACAGGGTTGGACTGGCAGCGGCAATCTTCAAGAGGCCGCCATTAGCCAGCAGAGAAATGGCACGTCTTTTCCCAGCCAACCTGCCGTCGTTCGCCAAGCATCAACCAACCTCACCTGATAAAGCCAGTGTGTGATGAAGATTTTTACCTCATGAATGACTTCTCCGCTTCGAGTGGCTTTGAAGTCAATATTTAATAAAGCTCCTTTTCCTCCGCGTTAAAAATTCTTTTCCCACAAAAGAGACCCAAGTACAAACCTCGGTGGCCTTGATTGGACCATGGGATTGAAAGAACGTTGTAAGCACCGTCCTGAAACGCTTCAACCAGCTATAATAATTTAAAGTTATTTTTAAAAGCTAAGTTGTTATCATAGATTCATGTTTGAAAAGTTAGGGCATCCAGGTGCGAGAACTATTTAAATATCTACTCGACTTGGGTTCTGAAAGTTGCATCGTTTGGTCATCTTCGGATGAGACGGACACTGCTGCCGTTACCTGCAGATCAATAAACTGTTCTGTGATGGAGTGGTCTCTCGCCTCCCTGACTCCTTGTTCTCTGTGAGGGACTTGCATTTTCATGGAGGGCTGTTTCGGTTCTCTCGAGTTCACGCAATCAATATCCACCCAGGAATGGCCAGGCTGTCTGGCAACTGAGAGTGAAGTGTAGCAGTGAAGAAACTTCAGCGACACAACGAGACGTCAAAATGCAGACTCAAATCGAAACACTGAGAGACGTCTCGAGATACACCAAGAGACAAACACCGTCTCACAGAGACACTCATTGACATGCATGGAAGCACGAAGAGAACCATACAGTCACGTAAAGAGACAGACCGACCGACAAGAAATAAGACACACACACACACACACAGAGAGAGAGAGAGAGAGAGAGAGAGAGAGAGAGAGAGAGAGAGAGAGAGAGAGAGAGAGACCAGACCAGACCAGACCAGACCACACCAGACCAGACAGACCAGACAAGACAGACCAGATCAAATCAGATCAGACTACACAGACCACACAGACGGACCAGACCTGACTAGACGGACTAGACGGACTAGACAGACTAGACGGACTAGACGGACTAGACAGACAGACTAGACGGACTAGACAGACAGACAGACAGACAGACAGACAGACAGACAGACAGAGGCTGACTGGCTGGCTGGCTGGCTGGCTTGCTGACTGACTGACTCACCGACTGATTGATTGATTGTCTGACTGACTGACTGACTGACCGACTGATTGATTGATTGTCTGACTGACTGACTGACTCACCGACTGATTGATTGATTGTCTGACTGACTGACTGGCCGACTGATTGATTGATTGTCTGACTGACTGACTGACTGACTGACCGACTGATTGATTGATTGTCTGACTGACTGACTGACTGACTGACCGACTGATTGATTGATTGTCTGACTGACTGACTGACCGACTGATTGATTGATTGTCTGACTGACTGACTGACTGACCGACTGATTGATTGATTGTCTGACTGACTGACTGACTGACTGACCGACTGATTGATTGATTGTCTGACTGACTGACTGACTTACCGACTGATTGATTGATTGTCTGACTGACTGACTGACCGACTGATTGATTGATTGTCTGACTGACTGACTGACTGACCGACTGATTGATTGATTGTCTGACTGACTGACTGACTGACCGACTGATTGATAGATAGATTGCCTTTATTTCGGTCGACGACGCGAACAGTTGAAAAAACAAATTTGATAAATGTAATATGAAACATATAGAATTGCATTAGAACATTTCTCACACTACACAAGTCATGTACGTGACAAACACTGTGCACATCCACCTGGCTGCAATGACCAATACAAGCCTTATTGAAAACGTATTAGAATAGTACACACACACACACACACTCACACACACACACACACACACTCTCTCTCTCTCACACACACGCACACACACACACACACACACACACACACACACACACGTGTGTATATATGTATATAAGCTCAGTAACAGACCGATTTCCGTGCACCATGGTGTAAAAATTCTAGCGTAAATAGGAGTGTCAATGCTTCAGCTTGATTGCGTGCCGTGTCCACCAGGGTCTCCCAGCGCAGTTTATATGCATACGATATGCAAATGGCAACATCTCCAAATTTCCTACCCCGTGTCCATTTATCAGTACAGAATGAGGTGCCGGGGTCGGTCGAAATACTGCTAGACAAATAAAGAAGCGTGGACAGCAACCGACATGTATTCTTTCGTGAGCATAGATGGCCCTGAAAAGGGCCGTTTGCAGGTAAACGTACACCAAGGGGGGTAGAGCCTCCCGCCCCGGGACGTAAAGCGCCGAGTCACCAGGACGTGGCAGCTCTGTCCTGTGGCAATGCTGGCAGGTATACGGTGCGAAGTGCTCTCTTGGCAAGCTTTCGGAGATTCTCCTTCATCAGGCCAAGTGTGTGAGAGGCTGGCGGGGACGGTTTAAATAGGAGATGGTACGCAGGTGCGCACCTGCGTACCATCTCCTATTTAAACCGTCCCCGCCAGCCTCTCACACACTTGGCCTGATGAAGGAGAATCTCCGAAAGCTTGCCAAGAGAGCACTTCGCACCGTATACCTGCCAGCATTGCCACAGGACAGAGCTGCCACGTCCTGGTGACTCGGCGCTTTACGTCCCGGGGCGGGAGGCTCTACCCCCCTTGGTGTACGTTTACCTGCAAACGGCCCTTTTCAGGGCCATCTATGCTCACGAAAGAATACATGTCGGTTGCTGTCCACGCTTCTTTATTTGTCCATTTATCAGGTTTGTTACATCAGTGTAACTTGATCCATTTAGATGCTTTAACATGTACTTTTCTCTAAATTCTCCATGTTTTATTATAGTGGAGTAAGAAATGAAATTCATCGTGATATTCTTTCCAAAAGGGATACACCCTATCTATTTTTTCACAATATTTCGCAGATTTGACCCAAGTGTAATGCTACCTAGAAGAAAACGCATTAACTATAATATCTAAATTGTTATAAATTGATGTCATCTAAATAGCCTTCAAACTGTAGCGTTCTTTTGAAATATTTGTACAGTGTGAACCATTTACTTTCATTAATGTTCATGGGCCATTCTTGATGATAACAGTCCCACTCCCTACGATCCGTGGTTGGGTAAAGAAATTTTCATTTTTACGTCCACAATCATTCCACACATAACCAAACCTAAGTCTTGATAAACACTGCTCTAATGCATTCGCCCAATGTAACTTGGCCGTGTTTTCTTTCAGCATCATTGGGAAGGCCTGCTTCGGCAGCGTGTCCACCGACATCCTACACAACCGCAACTAGTGCATTACCGCTCGTATTGTAGTGTTAATGTACATTGGGTATCTCCCCAGTTCGCCACTACACATAACATTAAGAGTTTTCGTAAAACATTATTTAAATAACAACTATTTGCAAACGTATGTGCTTTCTCTGTGCTGTCTCTCCTCTCCAATCCCTACAGTTCCGACCCGAAGAGTAATGAAAACTGTTACTGGGCATCATACAATCGGGAAAAAACTGCCACATTCTTAATGTGTAAATTCCACATGGTCTTGATAAGTTGAACAGGTGTTTTTTTTCTTGGCTTTTATGGACAAACTGTCTAGAGCAGAAAATAATGACAGTTTGATGGTGAGTACAATGGCCTGCTATTTATACTGGTCAACAACTTCTAGGTTCCTGCCTCCCAGAGACCATCGTTCACCTCGACCAAGAATCACGCCCATTCGAAATATCACATTTTTTTCTCAGTATTAATGCGGAGGCCCAGTCTTTCAGAGGTACTGTAAAGATTGTCTATCTGGCACTGCAGGCCAACCGGGGTTGTAGAAGAATAACTATTCCTTTTCTGCAACAAAATAGTTAAATATTTCTGTTATCCTGAGCAATAATTGCACGCCATGCCGTCGTTGTCTTCGAATGTACATTGCAAAGTACTTAATAAGCAGGCAAAAATGATCGGGGACACACACTCATGCACACACAAACACAGCACACACACACACATGCACACACACGCACACACACGCATGCGAGCGCGCTCACTCACAATGCACACACACATACACGCATACACATATATACTGTTATGAGTGGAGATATTTTATTGTAAGTCAGTTCAATGTATATTTTACAAGCCAGCCAGTTCTCAAATCTCTTCCTTAGAGAAAACCAGCCAGCCATTGAAATATTGTGCTACACGTGAGAATTTGTGGAGAACAAAGAGAAGTTAACATTCCGCTGCATAGCTTGTGCCGAAAATAGAATTGGTCAGTGGGGAGACAAAGGATCCAGAACTGGTGACCAAGGACTCGTGATTAAAACCTCGTGACCAAGAACTCGTGACTAACGTGAACAAAGGATCACTCGTGACTGAGATACAAGATGGCGTCTGGAGAGTGATTGGTCAGTAGAGGACACCCCACACAGCTATAAATTCACCCACGGTCCATCTCTCGCCCTTCGCTCTGACGCCTCCTAGCACCTGGGTGTACCGTGCTGCGTGAAGCGACCGCGCCCCAGGTCAAGCAGACGGGCGTGATGCAACACCCGCCAGACGATAAGAGTATCCGGCAGCCATGCCTGACCAGGTCACCGACAGCGTCATGACCGACGCCTGACCCGCCACCAGCCTCAACTCAGGAGGCGAGATGACCCACGCCACTCCACGCTCGGCCAGACCCCATCAACAAAACGATGCAAGACCCAAGGAGAACGCTAGGCCTGATCAGCCTGCCAGCATCACGCCTGACCTACCCAAAGCATCAACAAGGAGGGGAGACGTTAGATGGTACCCTCCCTTCCCCAAGTGCCAGATCTAAAGAGTCCTGACCAGACTACGTATCACCCGACCCTATCGGCTCATCATTCTATAACCCTGTCAAAAGAGACTCTACTATCATCAGCGGTCAGCTAAAACTGTCGCAAGCAGATAAGTGTCCCCATTGAAAGGCTGGCTGACTAAACCTCACATTTTGATGTTTTGAATTAGTTTTGGTAAGAATTATCATTTCCTTTATATTATTAAAGTTATCTTTAAAGTTAAACCCACCTACTTTCTTCTCTGTGTGGTCTCGTTCACCCTTGATTGCATGGAAAGAAAGTGAATGTTATTAGACGGCAAAAAGAAACCCCTAGACAATCTCTCTTGAGTGATCGAGGGATCAAGAGCCCCGTCTCATAACAATACACACATACATATATGCACACACACATACACACATACGCACACACGTGCACACACACACACACACACACAAGCACACACACACATATACACACATACCCACACACACAGACACACACAGACACACATACACA
>JAWQFJ010028118.1:17500-27500 GCA_034096865.1 Theodoxus fluviatilis | reverse complement strand
ACAGACAGACATTCAGTCCTCATCATCCTTGAACCCAGGGTACAGCCAGTAGTAGTAGTAGTAGTAGTAGTAGTAGTAGTAGTAGTAGTAGTAGTAGTAGTAGTAGTAGTAGCAGCAGCAGCAGCAGCAGCAGCAGAAGTAGTAGTAACAGCAGCAGTAGTAGTGTCAGGTAGCTACGTCAGCAACCTCTGCAGCAAAAGCAGATTTACAACCAGTAGGAATGCTAGAGGCGCAAGCAACAGTGGAAATGCAGTATTACAGGTGCAAGGAAGTAGAGGTAGTAAAAAATGCGACAGGCAGTGCTTATGTGTCAGTCAGTGCTGCGTTTCTGTTCCAATCGCAAAAATCACGTAGCTCATGGTCCCCTCCGTGGGTTGGGGATGGGAGTAGACACATTGCATCTTCCTACGCCAGATACACAAGGCGAATGACCAGGGCCGCATTGCCTACGCTAGTATCTCGCGAGGATAGGCGAAGAACGCTTAAAAAGCCCAAGTCGAGTGCATTGCGCACAGCTCCTCGCTGGCAAGAAGACGCGAGTTTTCCGGAGGAGGGAAAGCTTCGGAAGCACTTAGCCTCGGCTAGCAGGAAAATACAAAATGGCGGAGCCTATGTACATAAAGTTGATATTCACAGACGGCGGTGCTGTAACGTGTGTGTGACTGTCTGAGACTGGAAAAGTGGACCTACAGGGAAGTATTTGCCGTTCGAATATTCAGTTGTATATAATTATTATGAGGAATATGTAAACTGTCGATTTTTTTAATATCGTATCACACATGAAGGAGCATCAGTACACTCACATTACGCCTTGAAGTAATCCGTATTTTGTCGAGGCACAAAACTTTCGACAAGATTGTCCATGTGTGCATCCGGGTTGCTTTCTTTTATTTGACAAAGTTTCCTTGCCATTCGATATGACACCATGGTATGTTCAGTCAAGTGGAAAACTGCTGTGATGTCTGTATCGTCAGTTATATCCTCTAACAGCAACTTCTTCACCCACTTCGCCTGGACACAGCCATGTTCTCTCGGACTTCCGCCTTGTCAATGGATGATTGGTCGTTGCCTAGAGACCTTGGCCTTGCTCCTCTCCTCGCGACTCTCTCGCGAGACAGTATTTGGTGAATCAATTGCCTTACGTAGCCTACAAGGACGAATAAGCTCAAGAGCACCATCCCTCTCTTTCTGTCTCCCTTCTTCCCTTTCCCCATCCATCCATCCATCCATCCACCCATCCATCCACCCATCCATCTACCCATCCATCCATCCATCATCCATCCATCATCCATCCATCTATCCTTCCATCCATCCTTCCATCCATCCATCCTTCCATCCATCCATCCATCCTTCCATCCATCATCCTTTCATTCATCCATCCATCCTTCCATCCATCCTTCCATCCATCCATCCATCCTTCCATTCATCATCCTTTCATTCATCCATCCATCCTTCCATCCATCCATGCATCCTTCCATCCATCCATGCATCCATCCATCTATCCATCCATCCATCCATCCATCCATCCATCCATCCGTCTGTCCGTCCGTCTGTCCAATCTGTCCGTTCGTCCATCCATCCCCCCACCTTTTCATTCATCCATCCATCATTCACCCATTTATCTATTCATCAATAGTTGCGGACTATCAGTCTCTACAGGCTATGTACGACCACTGACTACAAATCACTAGAGCTTGTTGGAGCAAGAACAGTTCAAGTCTCGCGCTCCCTAGTTAAACGTCTGCTGAGGATAGCTTCGGAAAACGCGGTGGGTCTATGCTAACCCCCAAACCACAGGGGGTGAGACTCTCGGATGCAATCAAAAGAAAAGCTCCGCCGAGTTAAAAAAAAAGATTAGTGTGACTAGTTGAGACTGTTCGTAATATAAAGGTAGGCTACTAGTTTCACTCTGCAACTCATCCCCCGAAATATGGGTTCAAGCGCTCCACCCCTGATCACTAATAAGCCACTTGATCAATTCTTTGCTGGTGCGCGGCAACGAACACAGTGAGGGGCAGAAACGACACGCACTGTCGGCTACTAGCACATAGACACTCGTGTGACCATGACTAGCACTATTTTCACTCCCTGGGGACTATTCCAACCCGCTCGTGGCTCGTGGCTGCTCAAGAGGGTTCGTCACACTACAGTATGGTATCACTGCCCTCACAAGGACACGACGCGTGTTCGATAGACGCGAGGAAAACAAGGATCTGATGAGGAATAGGCCGGTGTCAACATAATTTAACATTTGATATCTGCAGATGTAAAGGCTGTCAAATATTGATACCTGTCGATACCAGCCTATTCCTAGCAAGATCCTTGTTTTCCTCACGTCTGTGCATTGCATGACCGGTTTCACGCCTGGTTGGGGAGGGGATTTGCACATGAATAATTTTGTTCGAGGATGTGATTCTCGGGTCCGCGCAGCTTCGCCACGCCGCCTCCGCTAACAGTAATGGCTCCGACACACATACCTGTTGTCCCCTGGTTTTGCTGCCGATCCGGTCAAGAATCGGAACGGTTGACTCATTTGCATACAATCCGGCCTGGTTCTTGTCAGTAGGGCAGGCTCTATTCCCCGACCCGGTTTCGACTGATTTGTATGCCAGGCGACGCGAGAACGACGAGAATCTTGCGACAAGTTGCCAATTTAAATGGCGGACCTGTCTCCGCTTCGCACAGAAAACGTTGTATTTGGGGGATACTAAAACCCCATCCAAAGAAAATGTAAGCCATAAACAGCATTAATTTATCAAAGCTGTATGTTGAATGCATCAATAGGTCGTGAAAGCTCCTTAGAGCTACACGTCCAAGCGTCGTTGCCATAGCTTGGATAAGGGACGTAACTCTAAATTCTGACCTCGCTTCACGTAAATGAAAATCGCTTGATTGCGCGGTCTCGGTGTAATCATTGCGTGTGGTTGTCAACCAAATTTTACATGCACGGTCAAGGCTCCTACACACGTACCTGTTGTCCCCCGATTTTGCTGCCGATCCTGTCAAGAATTGGAACGGTTGACTCATTTGCATACAATCTGGCCCGGTTCTTGTCGGTAGGGCAGGCTCTATTCCCCGACCCGGTTTTGACCGATTCGTATGCCGGGCAACACAAGAATGACGAGAATCTCGCGACTAGTTGCCAATTTAAATGGCGGACCTATCTCCGCTTCGCACAGAAAACGCAGTATTTCGAGATACTAGAAATCCCATCCAAAGAAAATATAAGCCATGAACAGCATTAATTTATCAAAGCTGTATGTTGAATGCATCAATAGGTCGTGAAAGCTTCTACTTTTTACAAATTGAATGCATGTCGACGCAGATCCACGCGGCGAAGAATCTGCTCCACCGCTTTGTTGCATGTTCGCACAGAAAACGCTGTATTTCGAGATACTAGAAACCCCATCCAAAGAAAATGTAAGCCATGAACAGCATTAATTTATCAAAGCTGTATGTTGAATGCATCAGTAGGTTGTGAAAGCTTCTATATTTTAAAATCCGACAGGCAGGTCACACGCATAGACTACACGTGGAAGCGTCAATGCCATAGCTCATCAAAGGGGCGTAACTCTAAATTCTGACTTTTCTTCGCATAAATGAAAATCGCTTGAGTTCGTGGTCTCGGTGTAATCGTTACGTGTGGCTGTCAACCCGATTTTTACACGCACGGTCAGACCGGATCGGGAGCAAAATCGGCTTGAAAACCGGTACGTGTATAGGCGCCTTATGCGACCGCTACCGAGTGCCCTAACCACTGGGCCATGGCCCTGACATTAATTATGTGGCCGGTCCTCCCGTAATGAGTCATTTGGATACCTTTGGTGATTTCGGATTTTTATGTCATCGTGAAGCACACTAAATGCCCTTCGAAATGATACCAAATTATTATAATTATGTGCAGCGGTTGCTGAGTTATGGCGATTTAAATATCTATGTAACGAAAAAACTTTTGAAGAAATCGGCATTTCAATTTTAAAATAACACACACACCCTACCCCCACTCCACCCCATCCCCAACTTGTATTCAAGCTACCGTAATTTTCGGACTACAAGGCGCTACTGAATATAAGGCGCACCCCCTAAAAAACAATTAAAAAGGTGTCAATCATACATAGGGCGCTACCAAATATAAGGCGATACATCAGAACACATACTTAACAAACAGAAAAGAAATGAGCATGGTGCGAAAACCAACCATTGAATCTAATCCAACAAACAAGAGTAAGAATGAAAACCATTCACAAAGTAAATTAATATCACGTCATTTGAGAAGAAATCTCGACCTGTGGGTGTTGTGTTGTTGTTTTTTTGGTCGTTGAAATCTATTTCAGTCATACATAAGACGCAACCGAATATAAGACGCATGTCCGAAAATCTGAAATAAAAGTATCGCCTTGTAGTCCGGAAATTACGGTACATCAATGAAATCTGGCCCAGAACTAAATCTTACATACATACATCAACGGTAAATGAAAATAAGCTGCGCATTTAGATGAGAGCCCGCGGCGTGCAGTCATACCTAATAATTGTATTTGACCGATCTGTTCGCGAGTACTGCAGAAGCGATGTGATGATGAGGTGGGGTGTTTAGCAATCAGACGGAGTTTTCGTCCGCGCTGAAATTGCAGTGCCTTCCAAAAGACGTTAATTAAAAGATCATTTCATGGTAGATTTGAAATCTGAAACTCTCGGAGTAAACGTCGAAACGGTTCAGCTTTCTGGATCGAGCGAAATCTCAGAGTCGATGTAGTGCCCCCCTGGGATTAATGTTTGGCTGTATCTCGATTTGAACAAAATATCCCAGTGATTCCGTTTAGAACATGGCACGTGTTGCCTTGTGTTTCTCGTGGCCTTCTTCTGCACATGGGCTCTGATGATGGATGTGTGTGTGTGTGTGTGTGTGTGTGTGTGTGTGTGTGTGTGTGTGTGTGTGTGTGTGTGTGTGTGTGTTGATGGATGGATGGATGGATGGATGGATGGATGGATGGATGGATGGATGGATGGATGGATGGATGGATGGATGGATGGATGGATGGATGGATGGATGGATGGATGGATGGATGGATGGATGGATGGACGGACAGACGGACAGACGGACGAATGGATGGAGTTTTACGGCCTATCCGTCTCTGTAGACTGTGTAAGGCCATTAATCACGCAATCAATGAAACTATCTACCAACCCACAGGGGCCCGTGGCTCTGATGAAAATGGTACGAAAAATGAATTTAATCCTTCTTTTGTGACTGAACATCATTATGCAGGTCATAAGTCAGTTTTGGACATCTTGGATTAATTGGAATCATTTTAAAGCTGAAAGTTTAAGCTTTCCAATGGCACCCAAATATTGCTCTGGAAAATGCAGGAAGTTACAACTATTCAAGTAAACATTGCATTGAAACGCTAATTTGGTCCAACTTCAAATGTTGTTTACGTCACGGATTCGCTTTTTATTCTTACAGTTATACAGAGACGTTACACGAGACATTTCTCTACGGGAGGCGAACAGAGAGAACGAGCTTTGCAGTGACGTGTGACACACCGGTATGCCTAGAAGCCATCGCGCCAAGGAAAAAGCCGTAGTAGGGTTATTACACCCTAATAATATGTTTGTTCATAGGGAGTTGGGCTAATAACGTATGTAGGTATGTAGGCTATGTGTAGGTTCTTGTAACGCTCAAAACTTCACGCCTATGGGCATGCTCAATGCGCACACAGAAAAACGAGTCAGCCATTAAAGAGATATGTTTTAAGTCCCTTCTTAAAATGAGAGAGTTTGTGGGACTTTCTGAGCAGTTCAGGAATGTTGTTGCAATAGTTGGGTCCCACAAAACTGAAAGATCGGCAGCCATAGTTACCAAGCCGTCGGTGTGGGACACACAGAAGTTTTTGAGTGGATGATCTTACATTTTAATCGATTTATATTCCTCGAGCAGCGCTCGCAGGTAGAGTGGAGCTGCACCTGAGACGTAGTTGAACACAGTGCAAAGAACTTTGTGTACAACGCTGCACAGGGAGCCAATGAAGGCTTCTTAGAATTGGCGACACTTGGGCCATTCTTGGAGGGCGCGCAACAATTCTAGCACCGATGTTTTGAAGGCACTGCAGACGCTGAAGTTGTTCTTGCGTGGCTCCTGCCAGCAAGCTGTTACAGTAATCCAGGAGGGACAGGACTAGAGTTATTATAAGTGTCGAAGCAGCTTTCTTGGTGAGGCATCGTCTGATGCTGGCAGTCCTCTATAATTACATGATCATAATGCCTTGATTTGCACAGCCTACCCACAGCCTATCAATTCTGGAGGGGTAATAAAGGCAGAAAATACACCGAACAGAAAATGCATCTGGTTGACCACAGCTACTGTTTCGAGGCTGTATGACCAGAGTGGCGGGTGACCCATGTCGTAGTACTCGGTAACATTTGACCGATTTCGATTTATTGAGTATGGATAATTTGCATTTCCTCTGAAACTCGGTCGTGACAAATGCAAAGTTGGTGCTATAATTGTATACATATACCCTTCCTGATTGAACGCCCTACTATTTCTGTCTTGTTTTGTTTTCTTTTTTTGGTGGGGATTGAGGTAAGGGGATGGACGGACGGACGGACGGACGGTGTTTTACGGCATATCAACCTTTGTAGGCTATGTAAGGCCATTAAGCACGAACATTCAAGAATAGTTTAGAGTAAGTGCAAGTCAAGTCACGGTGTCCCTGTGTATTCGCCTCTTACGACGGAGACGTGGTGAGTCTATTCTGACCCCCAACCCACAGGGGGCGGGTAGGGGAGGGAGACACCTGGTAAGAAACTGCTCCATTTAAAATACTTTTGAACGTGACTGTTCACCTTTTGCATCAGTGGTGTTGACCAACCAGGGGACTCTGTCAGTAAAGTTGTAAGAGTTGCGTCCCTTGTTGTGGGATTCTTTGTTGAAACGCACACTCGCCTTGTCTGGCTGGGTGCGCACACTCATCCTCATTAACTCTCTCTCTCTCTCTCTCTCTCTCTCTCTCTCTCTCTCTCTCTCTCTCTCTCTCTCTCTCTCTCTCTCTCTCTCTCTCTCTCTCTCTCTCTCTCTCTCTCTCTCTCTCTACGAGAATCTAACCTCCCTAATTCGTCGGGTGTTCCCTGAAGCTACAATAGCACTCACTGCAATCATACCCAGAAGAAGGAACACAGTCCAGATGACCTCCTCTCTGAACAAACACCTCCTAGAGATCTGCAAAAAGAAAAACATAACTATTCTTCATGAACTGCGCTTTTGGGCTGCAGATGGAACCATCGACTCTCGTTTGTTTTCAAATGACAGGCACATCAACGAGAGAGGAACTGCAGTCTTACTGCGTCAGATCGCAAGATTTCTGAGACAGGACCCACCTCCTGCAAGATCCACCGCCATTGCTCATGGGACGGAAAAAAAGAGAACAAAACTCGGACACCAGCAAGCAGGAGACACCTACAATACAGAATTTCCTCCTCTCCCTCGGAAATGGCAGTTGAACCATTCCAGCCCTACAACACGACCAGAGCAAATTCATAGCATTCCAAACAGCAAGGACACTTCTCTGAACAACAACAATAATACACTAAATGACATAGTACAGACATGTAGAATACAGACAGTCACTGGCCCTAACCTCAACAAGGACGTACTGCCTACTGTGACGGAGAAGAAACCTCAAAACACCAATACTCAGTGTCCCGGCCAAGCACCCCTTAGATGTCAAACAGAAAGTGTAGAGGTGCATGCAACTCAACCTTTGATTCCTGAGTGCAGAATGCCCGCTACTTCCAGATTGCCCCACCAAACCATCCCTCAAAATCCTCAGATGGCCCCCTACCTACACTTTCATCCTTTTTTCCCATTCTTTCCTCCATACATGCAGTGGCAATATCCTCATCCCTTCAATGGTCTCCGACCAGTACCAACAGTGTGAATACCAGTTGGCTACAGTATTCCTCGATGGATTTTTGGCGTGAACGATGAATTCTTTGCCGACGTGATTTTTTTTCTTTCTTTCTCTTCCCATCCAATCCAATGACAGTTAGGTATCATTATCAACAATCATGGTCCATAAACAAAATTTGCACATAGGACATATAAATGTATATCATTTATACAATAAAGTGACGGACATTGGTGCTCTTATTCAGAAGGAACAGTTAGGCATTCTTGGAATAAGTGAATCTCGCCTTCACAGTGAAATCAGTGATGAAGCAATTGAAATATCAGGATTTGACATCGTACGACGCGATCCTGTGCTACCTGGGCACACTGGGTTAGCAATCTACATTACCTATGACTTACGAAATTCTATTTATAGAAGACATGACCTTGAATCTTCAAGTGTTGAGTGTATTTGGCTGGAGCTGAAACAATCTTCAAAGACTTCTCTTCTCCTGGGATTCTTGTACAGAAACCCTGCCTCCACCTTCTGTTGGTATGATGACTTCGTAAGCATGATGGACAAAGTGAGTGCTCTTGGAAAAGATATTCTTCTTCTTGGTGACTTTAATATAGACTACCTAAAAATTAACGGTGCATGGAATTCAACTACCCTGCTCTTTGGACTCAAGCAATTGGTTCATACAGCCACTAGGGTCACTCAATCAACATCGACTCTTATTGATCACATATATACCACCAACATCCATCTGATACAAAGCACTTGGGTGCCAAGAATGGGCATTAGTGATCATTTTCCAATCATCTGCTCCTTGCACGCTAAACTCTCCAAAAGAAAAAAACGCGATCATTCATATCTGAACTATAGATCGTTCAAAAACTTTGATGCCAAAACCTTTTGTTCTGACCTCCAAAAGACACCCTTCCATGAAGTCCAATATCACACCGATCCAAACTGTGCACTTCAGCTTTGGTACAACATATTTCTAGGAGTAATTAACAAACACGTTCCGATCAGAAGAAAACGCGTGCGTCATCCAACGCTGCCACCATGGTTAACCAAGGAAGTAATGCAAGCAATGTCCCTCAGAGACAAACACAGGAAAAGCAATGATTTCGTTGCATATAAAAAACAAAGAAATGCAGTTAAAAGCTTAGTGAGGAAAGCAAAGAAAGAATATTTTCAGAAACTTATAACTGATAACAAAAACATCACCTCAGTATGGAACGCCATAAATACCTTTACCAAACGAAACGGAGCTAAAGCTCACTCATCATACCCATCCGATGATGTTAATGACTGCAATAATCACTTCCTTTCTGTGGCTGAAAAGTTATTCCCTCGCGATAGTAACCATAATTTCCAATCTGATACAGCATATCTCCAAGAATTCTGCCAAGAGAGACTATTGTCTTCATTGGAATTTGAGATTCCTCTTCTTGCTGTTCATGAAGTTGGCAGATTTATTGAAAAACTCAACTCTAAAACAACAGGACCTGATGGCATCAATAGCTTTCTTCTTAAACTCTCTCTTCCATATGTAATCGACTCGCTCACATACATATACAATTTGTGTATTATCAAGCTAAAACTTCCCAGATGAATGGAAAAAAGCTAAAGTTATCCCTCTACCAAAAGTGAAAACTCCCACAAGTCTAGATGACTTCCGACCCATATCAGTTCTATCAATTTTATCAAAACCAATTGAAAAGCACGTTCACAAACATCTGTTGGCATTTCTTGATCGGCACAGTCTTCTACACCCCCTTCAATCGGGCTTCCGACCAAAACATTCCTGCCATACTGCATTATCCCACCTGATTGACACCTGGCTGCACGCCATTAACACCTCGAAAGTTATAGGATCTGTCTTCCTAGATTTCAGAAAAGCTTTTGACATGGTACATCACGACATACTATTGGATAAACTGACTCTTTATTTTCATGGTCACACGACTGTGAAGTTTTTTCAGTCATTCCTGGATAATCGACAACAATGTGTCCAATTCGATGGGCACGTTTCCAAGTATGGTATTCTAAAAGCCGGTGTCCCACAGGGATCTGTACTAGGCCCCCTTTTATTCTGCTTATTC
>JAWQFJ010028118.1:0-10000 GCA_034096865.1 Theodoxus fluviatilis | reverse complement strand
AGACAATACCAGGCACACACCAAAGTAGTCAGGCTGTAAGACAGACTAGTTACACCAGGCACACATCAAAGCAGTCAGGCTGTAAGGCAGACTACACCAGGTACACACCAAAGTAGTCAGGCTGTAAGACAGACTACACCAGGCACACACCAATGTAGTCTGGCTGTAGGACAGACTACACCAGGTACACATCAAAGTAGTCAGGCTGTAAGACAGACTACACCAGGCACACACCAAAGCAGTCAGGCTGTAAGACAGACTACACCAGGTACTCACCAAAGTAGTCAGGCTGTAAGACAGACTACACCAGGTATACACCAAAGTAGCCAGGCTGTAAGACAGACTACACCAGGCACACACCAAAGTAGTCAGGCTGTAAGACAGACTACACCAGGTACACACCAAAGTAGTCAGGCTGTAAGACAGACTACACCAGGCACACACCAAAGTAGTCAGGCTGTAAGACAGACTACACCAGGTACACACCAAAGTAGTCAGGCTGTAAGACAGACTACACCAGGCACACACCAAAGTAGTCAGGCTGTAAGACAGACTACACCATGTACACACCAAAGCTGTCAGGTTGTAAGACAGACCACACCAGGCACATACCAAAGCAGTCAGGCTGTAAGACAGACTACACCAGGTACACATTAAAGTAGTCAGGCTGTAAGACAGACTACACCAGGTACACACCAAAGTAGTCAGGCTGTAAGACAGATTACACCAGGCACACACCAAAGTAGTCAGGCTGTAAGACAGACTACACCAGGTACACACCAAAGTAGTCAGGCTGTAAGACAGACTACACCAGGTACACATCAAAGCAGTCAGGCTGTAAGACAGACTACACCAGGCACACATCAAAGTAGTCAGGCTGTAAGACAGACTACACCAGGTACACATCAAAGTAGTCAGGCTGTAAGACAGACTACACCAGGCACACATCAACGCAGTCAGGCTGTAAGACAGACTACACCAAGTACTCACCAAAGCAGTCAGGCTGTAAGACTACACCAGGTACACACCAAAGCAGTCTGGCTGTAAGACAGATTACACCAGGTACACACCAAAGCAGTCAGGCTGTAAGACTACACCAGGTACACACCAAAGCAGTCTGGCTGTAAGACAGACTACACCAGGCACACATCAAAGCAGTCAGGCTGTAAGACAGACTACACCAGGTACACACCAAAGTAGTCAGGCTGTAAGACAGACTACACCAGGTACACACCAAAGCAGTCAGGCTGTAAGACAGACTACACCAGGTACACACCAAAGTAGTCAGGTTGTAAGACAGACTACACCAGGCACACACCAAAGCAGTCAGGCTGTAAGACAGATTACACCAGGTACACACCAAAGTAGTCAGGCTGTAAGACAGACTACACCAGGTACACACCAAAGTAGTCAGGCTGTAAGACAGACTACACCAGGTACACACCAAAGTAGTCAGGCTGTAAGACAGACTACACCAGGTACACACCAAAGCAGTCAGGCTGTAAGACAGACTACACCAGGTACACACCAAAGTAGTCAGGCTGTAAGACAGACTACACCAGGTACACACCAAAGTAGTGAGGCTGTAAGACAGACCACACCAGGTACACACCAAAGTAGTCAGGCTGTAAGACAGACTACACCAGGCACACATCAAAGCAGTCAGGCTGTAAGACAGACTACACCAGGCACACACCAAAGTAGTCAGGCTGTAAGACAGACTACACCAGGCACACACCAAAGTAGTCAGGCTGTAAGACAGACTACACCAGGCACACACCAAAGTAGTCAGGCTGTAAGACAGACTACACCAGGTACACACCAAAGTAGTCAGGCTGTAAGACAGACTACACCAGGTACACACCAAAGTAGGCAGGCTGTAAGACAGACTACACCAGGTACACACCAAAGTAGTCAGGCTGTAAGACAGACTACACCAGGTACTCACCAAAGTAGGCAGGCTGTAAGACAGACTACACCAGGTACACACCAAAGTAGTCAGGCTGTATGACAGTACTACACCAGGTACACACCAAAGTAGCTACGTGCAGACTCGGGGTGGAGGTTTTCAGCAAGGCAGGAGGACACACTCAGCATGTCATCACGCTTCAGGTGCACCACGGCCCCCTGGTAGCTGGAGGGCAGGGCTGGGCCTTTGCCGTTAACTAGGCACGGAGTCTGCTCGTTGAACAGGAGCTTCTTCTTAATTTTTGTACGCATAGCTGGATCGTCCACAAACCGTTTCTCAGTCCTGTAGAGAAAACATCAGACATCAGACCAACGTGGTGATACACGAAGATGAGAAGCGAAATTGAGTATAACTGGTTTGTCATTTCCATAAATATTCCACTCACTGCAGTAGTGCTCGATTCTTTAATGTCAACAACTCATTTCGAATGTGTTTTTTTTCATTTTGCAACTTTTAATCCTCTCTGTCTCTCTCTCTCTCTCTCTCTCTCTCAAACACACACACACACACACACACACACACACACACACACACATACACACACGCGTGCGCGCACACACACACTTTCCCTCCCTCTTCTTTCTTTGGCAATTTTAAAATTTACTGTTGCTAGTTTTGTTTTCATTAAATATGTATCATGTCTTATCAAATACAGGGTTTCTTGCTCATCCAGATTTAGGGACCCACATCCGTATTTGTTAAGAACAGTAACATTTCATACTGGTTCATAACTCTTGTGAGAGATTCTATGATGCACTTTAAGCTACAAACTTTCACAGAAGCTTTGCAGGGGTGCTGGTCACTACCGCGACCGTCACTACCGCGTGTAACACTACCGCGTGTAACACTACCGCGAGTATAACATTACCGCGAGTAACACTACTGCGCGTAACACAACCGCGTATGTAACACTAGCGCGCATGTGACACTCCCGCGCGTAACACTACCGCGCGTAACACTACCGCGTTTACCACGTAGAGAGAGAGAAGCATGCAAACTTTCTTTTTGTGAGTTTGTGTTCTAATCTTGAATGGAAGCAACCCATTCAATATATATTCTGAATGTGCGTTCTAAACGCATGCAAACGTTCTTTTTGTGAGTTTGTGTTCTAATCTTGATTGGAAGCAACCCATTCAATATATAGTCTGAGTGTGTGTTCTAAACGCACGCACACTTTCTTTTTGTGAGTTTGTGTTCTAATCTTGATTGGAAGCAACCCATTTGACATTTCAAACTTTGGCCATGGAGGTAATACAGTCTCGTTACTCCAATGATAAGATCCTCTCCAACTGGTATATGTACCGTCGAGACCGTGTAAATAAAACAACGGTCAACTGGACAAATGTAAAGGGAGAATCAGCACTCCGCTTGATTACCGCAATGGTGCCATCCCCAATGTAAAGAATGACCACAACCACCCTGCCAACCCAGCGGACATCCAGAAGCAGAAAACTGTTGCTGAGATGAAAGAAAGAGCCGCTGCTCATCGAGTCGTACGAACGGGCTGAAGACAACGAGGACGACAAGGTTCCTTTTTTACGGTCAGTGGCCAGAAACATTGAATTCAATGTGTGTTGAACCAATCGTGACACTTGACGGCTTGTGTAATTTTATGAATGATTTTAAGTTGCCCCCTTGTGCACCATGCAAGATTTTTTTTAATGCTCTGTGGACTTGGAGTTACCATGCATGATTGTGCGTGTGTGTATGATGCTATGATAGAGGTTGATACTATGCTTATGTGGTGTATGGGTGTGTGTGCTGATACAGGGTGACACCAAAAAAAGTGTCATCACCAAAATTCAAATATCTTTCGAAATTCTACTCAGATCTACACAAAACTTTGGTGACATTAGGTTAAGTCTATGTAGCAGACATCCTTAAAGTTTCACATCTGTACTTCAAAAATACTCTGTGTCACTGGCCATCCAAAATGTGCTCCAAGTGTGCTCCCTGGTGCTGCAAACACACCTGGATCCGTCGTGCAAAGTTCGCAATGACCCTCTCGCACTCCTCCCTTGGGATCAGGGGGTGTGCTACCCCAGAAAATGTTATTATGTTGGCCGCCATCAGTTGATATCAAAGGGCATGCAGAGAAAAACCACAATGACACTGGGTCTGCGATTTGCGAACGGCCACAGCCGAGCCTCAGTTCTGGTAACCGAAGACTGCAGCTGTGACTCCTTTTATTATGGCAAGGAGGGAAGCGAGCGAGTTCCGCTCCATTTGGGCGAAACAAGCGCCACGAGGAAGGAAGGACCTGCGCTAAAAAACCCTAATGGGAAAAAGCATGGCTCCTACCATTTCCAGAGTCACTGGGGACTCGATCAAAACGAGTAAACATTCGGTACATGGAAAGCAACATAGGAAGGGTATGTAAATCGATGTACAGGATGGTAATCGAAGAGAAAAGGCTGAATGTCGACAAGTGTAGGTATGGGACACTGCCAATTGAACGTATCAAACCTGGTCGTGAAACAAAACAACTGGGGTGGAGTGTACATCACAAACTACATGAATGGTACCCGGAGAGCAAACTCAGGGAAGCACGATGGACATCAGTAAAGCGTGAAAAGAGGGGCGGGACCGAACGTACAATTCGTAACAACGCCACAGACACGTGTCCATGAAAATCCCGACTGTACAAGGAAAGAGAAATCGGGGAGGCACGATGTACGCCAATCAAAAGGGAAAATGTTGGGCTGTTCCCAAAAGACAATGAAAACGTGAAAAACCGGGCAGATCCGAGATTACAATTCGGAAAAAGCGCCGTAAGCGCGAGTCAATGAGAAATACCGAATGTACAAGGACAGAAAAATTTGGGCACGGGAAGGTACTATGTACGTCAATCAAACGTAGAGAAGTGGGGATGTTCACAATTACAATGAAAACGTGAAAAACCGGGCAGTTCCGAGATCACAATTCGTAAAAAGCGCCGTAAACGCAAGTCAAGGAGAAATACCGAATGTACAAGGACAGAAAAATTTGGGCACGAGGAGGCCTAAGTACGTCAATCAAACGTGAAGAAGTGGGGATGTTCCGCAATTACAATTAAAACGCGAAAGGTGGAGTAGTTCCGAAGTTACAATTCGGAAAACGCCTGTCAATGAAAAATCCCAAATGCACAAGGAAAGAAAAATCGGGGAGGTACGGTGTACGCCAATCAAACGGGAACATTTTTTGGGCTGTTCCCAAAAGACAAAGAAACGTGAAAAGACGGGCAGTTCCGAGATTACAATTCGGAAAAAACGCCGTAAACGCAAGTCAATGAGAAATACCCAATGTACAAGGACATAAAATGTGCGTCAATCATACGTGAAGAAGTGGGGCTGTACCCCAATTAATTAAAACGCGAACGGAAGAGAAGGTCCGAAGTTACAATTCGGAAAACACCTGTCAATGAAAAATCCGAAATGTACAAGGACAGCAAATTGGGGAGGCCTGATGGACGACCCTTCAACGTGAAACGTTACAATTCGGAAACGAATCCGCAAACGCCTGTCATGCAAACCCACCAGTACAACAGCGCGGAAAGTGAGAGGCCCATGTGCGTGTGAATGTGCGCGTGCGCGTAGCAAAACGCCAATCAATAATTATCCCCGCAAGACAAAGAGCTGTGAAGAGATGGGTGGTTGGAGGGGCATGAGGACGGATGTAGAAATGAGAAAATGAGATACTCGCAATACTGTAAAGGCGTGCGTTCCGTCCCTCGTTCTGAAGCTGGAATGATCGCGTGGGCTGGCCTGCTAGTGCGGCAGAGAGCCGGGCATGCGCAGTGTCTGTTCTGCCTATGGAAATTCTCTAGTCCGCCGTGGTCACGCGGCGACCTTTGTTCTGGCGTCCCCCATAAATGCCCTTGCCCTCCGTGCAAAATCCTTTATGTTGGCCGCCATCAGTTGATATCAAAGGGCATGCAGAGAAAAACCACAATGACACTGGGTCTGCGATTTGCGAACGGCCACAGCCGAGCCTCAGTTCTGGTAACCGAAGACTGCAGCTGTGACTCCTTTTATTATGGCAAGGAGGGAAGCGAGCGAGTTCCGCTCCATTTGGGCGAAACAAGCGCCATAGCGCAGACAGCTGCAGGCTGTCTGCGCCACGCCCAAATGAAGAGACGGAAAGGAGAGTACCAACTGCCCCCCGTGGGCGTGGCACGAGGTGAAAATCACTGCAGATGAATAATCACTGCAGTTGTCGTAGAAAAAGCCATTTTCCCAATGCATGCCGAAGAGAGGGTATTGAGAGGGAGAGAGGGGGGGGGGGGGGTCAGCTGGAAGGCTGACGCACCCGCACCTGTGAGGAGGCCGGGGGTGGCGAGAGCCGCCGCGACGACCGCAGGTCCAAAGTCAGTGTTGGCCCGAGTCGACGGGGTGATGAGAGATCCGAGGGCTGTGTTGGCAGGAGTATGTGAGTGGGTGGTGACATCCTCTGCGATAACCCCGTGCCCGAAGACCGCGTTCGCCGGAGCTGGGGAGGGCCGGGGTGGGGGAGCGGAAGGAGCAGGTGGCCCAGGAGCCGTGCCACGGAGAGCGCTGTGGATGGCGGGCAGAATACGCGCCAGCACCAAGTCGGCCACCGCAGCCACCTGACTTGCGTCCAGGAGGGGAGAGGAAGCAGGCTGCAGAGCCGCGGGTGGAGGTGTGGGCAGGTTGGAGGCAGCCGCAGCGGTCCTCCGGCGTTTTCGTGGTCGACTGGAGGCCTCTCGACCTCCAGCAGACGCGTTTTTGTTGGGCGGCATCTCGTCAGCCAACGCGGCCCCCGGCCGCTCGTACTGGAGAGTAGGGCGTGATGGGGGGGGGCAAGCTCGGTGGAAAACCTCCTCGAGCGGCTCAGGTTACGCCTGGCAGCTCCCCGCCCTCCCGCCGAGGCTCTGCGTGTGGGTGGCACTGAAAGAGAGCAATGGCAGACGGCAGCATGGTAGGCGGTGGGTGAGGAGAGCCGAGGGTGTGGTGTATGCGCTTATGGTATAATAAAGGTTTTTCCGCCCGGAGGATAGGCAATACCACAGTAATAGCATCATCCTGTGACCAGCAAAATGAAAACGACCCTGTCCCAGGGTCGAAGGAGGCCACAGGGAACCCCACCAAGATGAGGGGGAAAACAAGGGTGGGGAAATTTTATGAAGGACAGAGATAAGACCCATCCCTCCGCGCTCTGGGAAAAGATGGGGGGGGGGGGGGAAGGGGTGTGTGGCGGAACGCAAGCACGACAAGGTCAGGGGGAGAGAGCAGCGAGGCAGGGGGTGGGTGGGTGGCAGGACGCCAGCAACAACGAAGTCAGAGGGAGAGAGCTGACTCTGTTACGCCTGGCGGCTCCCCGCCCTCCCGCCGAGGCTCTGCGTGTGGGTGGCACTGAAAGAGTGCAATGGCAGACGGCAGCATGGTAGTCGGTGGGTGAGGAGAGCCGAGGGCGTGGTGTATGCGCTTATGGTATAATAAAGGTTTTTCCGCCCGGAGGATAGGCAATACCATAGTACTGTAATAGCATCATCCTGTGGCCAGCAAATGAAAACGACCCTGTCCCAGGGTCAAAGTAGGCCTTGGGGAACTCCACCAAGATAAGGGGGGAAACCAGGGTGGGAAAATGTTTTGAGGGACAGCGAGAAGACCCATCCCTCCACGCTCTGGGAAAAAAAGGGGGGGGGGGTGAAGGGGTGTGTGGCGGGACGCAAACACGACAAAGTCAGGGGCCATGCAAGCGCCGCCGAGAGTCGGACGTTATCTTGTTTACTGTCTCCTCGCCCGACGAGGTGGATAGTGGCCCTTTGTGTTTTACAGATAACTGGTTTGGTGGGTGCGTGGGTTTTGTGTTTTGCGGGTGTGTGGGCAATTTTGCCCATTCTTCTCGTCGCGAATTACTGTGCGTTGGAGCGCCAAAAAGGCAAGCAGGACCACAATTCCAGCGGGTGGGAGAGCAAAGGCGCCTTCTGCCTGGACTGGGGGGCAACTCACAGCCCCGCACAGCAGACGAGATGCCCTTTCCACTGGAATGTGCGCTGGAGCGCCAAAAAGGAAGCAAAAGCAAGCAAGACCACAATTCCAGCAGGTGGAGAGCAAAGGCGCTTCCCGCCTGGACAGGGAGGCAACCCGCGGCCCCGCACAGCAGACGAGATGCCTTTTCCACTGGAATGTGCGTTGGAGCGCAAAAAAGCAAGCAAGACCACAATTCCAGCAGGTGGGAGAGCAAAGGCGCGTCCCCTCTGGACTGGGAGGCACCCGCGGCCCCGCACAGCAGACGAGATGCCTTTTCCACTGGAATGTGCGCTGGGGCGCAAAACTTAAACCAAGCAAGACCACAATTCCAGCGAGTGGGAGAGCAAGGTGCCTCTGGCCTGGACTGGGAGGCCCCCGCGGCCTCGCACAGCAGACGAGATGCCCTTTCCACTGGAATGTGCGCTGGGGCACCAAAATAGCAAGCAAGACCACAATTCCAGCGAGTGGGAGAGCAAGGTGCCTCTGGCCTGGACTGGGAGGCCCCCGCGGCCTCGCACAGCAGACGAGATGCCCTTTCCACTGGAATGTGCGCTGGGGCACCAAAATAGCAAGCAAGACCACAATTCGAGCGTGTGGGAGAGCAAAGGCGCCTCCCTTCTATTGTACCGAGCGCCTGAGAGCACAAGAGCCGACAATGCTAGTGTTCAGGCAGTGTGGCACCCCGGTAATGATCAGAAAGTTTTTGCGCACATTGTAAAATGAACCAATGTCAGGAATCAGGCGACATTGTAAAATGAACAAATGTCAGGAATCAGGCGAATGAGAGCGTAAAATGTTTTGCACAAATTGTGTAGAAATGAGAAAATGATATACTCGACATTGTAAACTGCACAAATGTCAGGAATAAGGCGTTTTTGCGCACATTGTAAAATGAACAAATGTCAGGAATCAGGCGACATTGTAAAATGAACAAATGTCAGGAATCAGGCGAATGAGAGCGTAAAATGTTTTGCACACATTGTGTAGAAATGAGAAAATGATATACTCGACATTGTAAACTGCACAAATGTCAGGAATAAGGCGTTTTTGCGCACATTGTAAAATGAACAAATGTCAGGAATCAGGCGACATTGTAAAATGAACAAATGTCAGGAATCAGGCGAATGAGAGCGTAAAATGTTTTGCACACATTGTGTAGAAATGAGAAAATGATATACTCGACATTGTAAAATGAACAAATGTCAGGAATAAGGCGAATGAGAGCGTAAAATGTTTTGCACACATTGTGTAGAAATGAGAAAATGATATACTCGCAAGGGGGTAGTGGTTGGGTGAGTGGAAGAGGGGGGCCTATCATCAATGTGATCAAAGGTCACGCCTATTGTGCATCCTTCGTGAACTGTGCCAGAGTCACCACTGACTCCGGTTCAAGTGGAGAGAGAAAGACCCAGAGGGACCAATTGTGGTTCTGGATGCACAAAGCAGCTGCAAGACCATCGCGCACAACAATCTGAACGTACAACAAGCGTTGTCCGATACAACGAAATGCCTGAATTAAAAAGGGGACCGGAGCGATCGCTAGCTGTGGCAACACAAGCCAGTGGAAAAGAAGGGGGTGGGGGGAAGGGGTAGGGGGTGGGGGGTGGGGGGTTGGGGAGGGGGGCGAGGGGCCCTAGCCAGCATGGCAGGAATCCCGCGCGGAACCCAGGGTTGGGTTAGGGGAAGGACGGCGTGAGCCGACCCATGTGTTGTCGCCATCGCTATGAGGTAGTCTAGTTCTCTTACAATCTAGGGAGGACATTGTAGATCGTCCCTGTCTCTGACTGAGGAGAGGATAAGGCACTGCCAGACTCTGCCCCCACGCGTAGCACGAGAGTAATTGCGTTGGAGGGGGACAACGAGTAATTTGCAGACATCGCTACGAAGGAAAGAGCAGAGGGGAAGGACGATGTGCTCCTTTGTGCGAAGAGGACGAAGATGAAAAAGATGCCAATTTAGAGGAGCCGATCATAGATATGGTGCACGAACTGCTGACCGAAGAACATGGTGTTGTCTGAGCAGACGGCCTCCCGCCAGCCAAACTAACAACAGGCACGCC
>JAWQFJ010028114.1:57500-97500 GCA_034096865.1 Theodoxus fluviatilis | reverse complement strand
AAAGACAATTTCAGCTTAAAGACAAAAAAGGTGCCAATCCTTTTGATCATTTCCTCTGGGTTATATCGTAAGGATGACCAGTTTCGAATCAACGACCTGTCAGCATGCAAGTCGTCAGATGTACGGCGCCAGCCTGATGTGAGAGTGTGACGGTTGGTAGTGGTGCCTCGGTGCTTTGCAAGCAAACACCAAGATATGGCTCTTCGGACTCGACCATCGCTTTCAGAAAACCGGTCGCAGAATTGTCTTGAAGTACATAAAATGCAAACTTAAGCTCAAACTTTCAAGGAAAACAGTTTAATGATCTCTGATCTGTATTTCGTTTTTTTAGAAATCACTTTCAAATGTTTCCTTTGAAAAGGTTAATTATAATATGTTCACTTTTCAGCGTCATCATCAGAATAAATTTTTTTCACTAAGTGAAAAATTTATTACATGCTACTGTTATATGACAAGGTAACCATTCTTTGAAGCAAGTGCTAATTTTGATAGAAATATCAGCCTCACGATGAAAAAAGATTTCAACAAATCGAAATATAATTTTGTTTTGTCTTTATTTGCATATCTGCGTGGCATGTATTCATATATGCACGTCTTTCATAAGGCATTGATGGAAATGATGTCGTTTTCATAAGTGCCTGCGGGAAAAAGCTTGCTTTAGTGTAACGAATTTGCTTACAGTAAATGACAGTGATTTGTACACGTTCGGAACACGTCAAGACGACTGACGTTCACACAACACAGTAAGACATGTTAAAAAACGACAGGCATGCAATACAATGCGATAGCATAAACAAATCTGAATAAACACCACCCCTGGGGCATTCACTGTATCACTACTAGCAAGTACCAGGGGCAAAACTATATTTAAAAATAGGTCGATAATTTTATGGTGCATTTTCCATGGCAATCTTGACGAAAGAGACTTTTATCGCGCGAACAGGGTTGCAAAACAAATATCACGACGCGGAAGTCTGTCGTCAGGTTTCACTGAAAAGCGCAAGCTTTCTGCTCTACAGACACTTTATTTCGACATTCTGCCAGATGTCTTACGTTTCTCTTCTTTCTTTGCCGACATGTCTTTGCGTTTCGACACGAGGGAGCAGGAAATGGCGGGGTGTGAAGGGGTGCAGGTTGTTTTAGGAAGTTTTCGACAGGACCTTGATCGTTTTAGCGACCTGCAGGAAACTCACGTAAAACAATTCCTTCTCACTTTGTCGTACGTGCCTTGTAGGAGGGAAACGGGTGTTACATACAGCCGGAGCTGCTGGATGCACCCTTATCGGCTGGAACGGGTCAATCTTTTTACCGGAATCCACCGGAATCCACCGGAATCCACCGGAATCAAGCGTGGATTCCGTGGATTTCGGTAAATAAAGAATTAAATACCCAAATCCGCCGATTTCGGTATTTATTTACCGGAATACAGTGGATTTCGGTATTTACAATCTAAACATCGAAATCCGCGGATTTCGGTAAATAAATATCGAAATGCACCGTGGATTTCGTTGTTTACATTGTAAATGCCGAAATCCACTGGATTCCGGTAAATATATACAGAAATCCGCAGATTTTCGTATTTAATTTAGCGGTCGAGACGAACTAGCTTTCTAGTCGTCAGTGATAGCAACGGCAAATGTCTCTATTCAAGTCGATGAAGAAGAGTAGAAAGGAGTTGAGACAATCCAGAGAAAGAAAGACGGAAAGGAAAGAGAGAGAGAGAGAGAGAGAGAGAGAGAGAGAGAGAGAGAGAGAGAGTTATTTTGTCAACACAATTCTGTAAGTCCCTCTGTCTGTTTGGTGGTTGGTTTGTTGGTCTGTCTGTCCAATAACAATAAGTTGTGACTACTGTCAGCTTTCTTGCGGTTTTGCGCTTGTACTTTTTAATTTTTGTTGTTGTTCATATGCGGCTTTGATTAGTTGTCTCACTCACTAACTCAATCGTCAACCCATTCACACACACACACACACACACACACACACACACACACAAACACACACACACACACACACACACACACACACACAGAGTCATTAACCCATTCACTCACACACACACACACACACACACACACACACACACACACACACACACACACACACACACACACACACACACAAACACGCACACACACACACACACACACGCACACACACACACACACACACACACTTTACTCAACTGTAGATATCTGAAGTTTCAGCAACTGTAACAATTGAATTTTCGGTAAATATGTGGATTTCGGGAAATAAAGTATTAATGTCCGAAATCGCCACGAAATCCATTTGGATTTCGGTAATTTGATCTGTTTTAAATACCGAAATCTGCGGAGTTCGATGTTTAGATTGTAAATACCGAAATCCACTGTATTCCGGTAAATAAATACCGAAATCGGCGGATTTGGGTATTTAATTCTTTATTTACCGAAATCCACGGAATCCACGCTTGATTCCGGTGGATTCCGGTGGATTCCGGTTGGATTCCGGTGGATTCCGTGGATTCCGGTGGATTCCGGTAAAAAGATTGACCGGGCTGGAACCTGTGGCTGCCGGGTTTTCAGGCCCCCTCTGGCATCTAAGCCAGGGCAGTTTCAAGGAGATTCAAAAGCATATGATAAAATAATTTCCTTTGGTTCCCAGTCCATTGTCGAATCGTTTTGTCGTGAATGTTTGCTTCGTCACCACTACCTCAATTTTCTTTGTCGTCAACATCTTTGTTTCACTAGTTGGTTGGGATTTTACTGAAGACTTCGAGGCAAGAAGCAGACAGCTCTTTTCCATAGACTTTCGGTGCCATCTGCTAACTGCTATTGGACGGGCCGGACCACTCAGGTTTCGTTTAACATCACCTTCGCCGTAAAGTCTACTTCAATGTACTTCAGCTGGCTTCGCTTTGCTTCAGTCCACTTCAATGCCATTCGCTTTGCTTCAATCCAGTCACAAGACAACTCTTCACTACATGGTAGTTGCTGTCCTCCAAGGTTACGTCACGTCATACTATACTACGCTATAGGACACTACAATACAATACAACTGCACTACACCTACATTACTTCACGCCGCACTGCGTTACTCATCACTACACCACGCTGTACGACACTGCACAACACACACGTCACGGCGCAGCATCACACGTCACTACACAATGCTGCCCTTCAGTACTGTTTAGCTCATCATCGCTCAGTTCAGTTCAGCTCAGCTCAGTTTAGTTTAGTGCATTTTATTTCACGTCACTTCACTACATCTCGCTCATCTTCGTCCACCGCAGCCCACGCCAATTCAGCCCAATCTACCCACCTCAGTGTATTCAGGGATTCTGTTCTTCCTTTTTTGCTTTGGTCTGATCGCGTTCCCCCGCTTTGTGAAGGCGTAGAGCTCCATGGCGAGCCAGGTGTTCAAGAACAGGATCGGGTCCTGCTCCACAACGAAGCACAGGTCCCTGCGTGAGGCGCGGGTTCGGCCCCAGTTTCCCGTGTGATAGAGCTTCTCCATGTTCAAGTGATGCAGCTCCAAACGCTCCGCCAGCATGCCCGTCACGAATACGTCATCCAGGGGGAAGAAAGGCATGTCCTTGGCGGCCCCCGCCAAGGCAACCATGACGTCACCGCTCATGAGGAATGCGGCGCCCTCACAGAAGTCGCCATAGGTGTGGGGTAGGTAGACTGCCTTGGGCATGTACCACTTGGACCACCAGCGTCGGTTGACGAGGGGGTTAGAAATCTTGCTGCAGAGCAGGATTCTTTTGGGAGTCCAGTCGGACCCGAAGCGATTCCTCAGCACCGTCACCAGTTCCTCCATTGCCACCACCACGTCGTCGTCCGTCTTGAGGACGAACCTGCAAGGACAGGACGTGTTTGCCGAAAGATATATTGGAACTCCACTCTGGCGACTTCCTTACAAAACAGACATGTGTTGGAACTCAACCACGGCGACTTCCCAACAAAACAGAAATGTCTTGAAACTCAACCATGGTGACTTCCATACAAAACAGACATGTGTTGAAACTCAACCATGATGACTTCCATACAAAACAGACATGTGTTGAAACTCAACCATGGTTACTTCCATACAAAACGGAAATGTGTTGAAACTCAACCATGGTGACTTCCATACAAAACAGAAATGTGTTGAAACTCAACCATGGCGGCTTCCATACAAAACAGACATGTATTGGAACTCAACAATGGCGACTTCCATACAAAACAGAAATGTGTTGGAACTCAACCATGGCGGCTTCCATACAAAACAGACATGTATTGGAACTCAACCATGGCGACTTCCCTACAAAACAGAGATGTATTGGAACTCAATCATGACGACTTCCATACAAAGCAGAACTGTATTAGAACTCAACCATGGCGACTTCCACACAAAACAGACATGTGTTGGAACTCAACCACGGCGACTTCCTTACCAAACAGAGATGCATTGGAACTCAACCAAGGCTACTTCCTATGTCTTAAGCAAAATTACTCATGGACGTTAGTGGTTCTCGATGAAAGGCTCAACGCATGGTAAACTTCTTGGTCATTTGCTAAAACGGAAACGTGTTGAAACGGATCGAATTCAACCGATTTTATGAAAAGCTATCAGTCCATTTGTGCATTTGGAAATGGAGAATTGTGATGGTCCCTCCATCTGTGAGTCCAAGCAAGGGAATCAAGGGAATGAATAGAGAGGGCAGCGATTGTTATCCAGGCCCCCCCCCCCCCCCCATCCGTGAACCCAAGCCACTTTGAAGTTAGAGTCAGGATTGTTATCTAGGCCACATCCGGTGAATCCAGGCAGGGTGTCGCCCTGGTTTGGCAATCAACATTCCTATGAGACAGTTATCTAGAGATCCCCCCATGGCGTGTCAGATATTAAGGAAGTGTCCTGTCAGAGACGCTAGTACATCAGTCCCCAGGGAATAGTTAATTATGGGGAAGTCAGCAACAATTTAGTTTGAGACTGCAGCTGCCTCTCAATCTGGGGGTGGAGTCAACAGGTCACCACGACGAGTCACAACATGAGTGGCTCTTCTCCTCAGCATTGGAGTTCATCAAAAGCAATGAGGACCGTCGCTCCTTTCACTTCGGACTGACCACGCAAGCGGAGCACAAGGCTCACCCCAAAGTCCCTGCTGAGACAGAGTATTCCCTCCAACTCGTCTCAGAGGTGCCTGACCATCAACGCTGCTGCCGTCACACCTTTTGCTGTGACCAGAGACGAGTTCCCATCAACGCTGCTGCCGTCACCCCTTTTGCTGTGACCAGAGACGAGTTCCCATCAACGCTGCTGTCGTCACCCCTTTTGCTGTGACCAGAGACGAGTTCCCATCAACGCTGCTGCCGCCGCTGTCCCTTCAGCGGTAACTGTGAACCTCTACCTTCCCCTGCAATTTCTGGAATTGAAAGTCAGTGAACTCGTGTTGTATGAACATTGTTTCATCGACGAACATTCGGTGAGCGTTTTCAATAGACACATGAGATAAGTCATCCAAGTGGAACTGAGGATAAACTTTAACATTCATTAATTAAGGCTGGCCTATTACTAACTATTCTTCTTGTGCATGCTTGATTTTACTATGAAGATATCATAGTTTGCCATTATTTGATTAAATTATTATTAATTGATTTCTCATGACCTCTTCTTCTGGTTTTGAGAGAAAGAGACAGCGCGAATGAAGGCAGTGACTGTTATGTGTGCAAGTCAGGCCTCATCCAACCATTAATAAATTAACATACCCCTAGACTCAGAGGACGACTTGTAACAAGAATGTAGAGTGTGTTTCATGTCAAAACTGAAGGCGCAGATTTTTTACTTAAAATATTCGTCATGCTTCAATGAAAACATACGCCTTTTACTTTTTACGTCTGCCATTTTCTACACGTCACCGTTTCAGTTTGTCTTTGTTTTACAGACGCATTCTGCACGTCTCCGTCTGAAACTGTCTTCGTCTTAAAGACGTATTCTACACAACTTGACTGTGTCCGTCTTAAAATGTCTGTCACTATTTTTGTTGTGAGGTACCAGTGAGGATTGATGAAGATGCCCAGTGATCAGGGGGTAAAGTGTAAGCGGTTTGAGACCCTGACAAAGGGTGTAAGTCGCTATAAAAAACCACACCTTTACCTTTACCTTTTACATTCGTTTTCGTTTAACAGACATATTTAGAACATATCTCCGTTTAAGCTTGTCTTCGTTTTACAGACGATCAAGTACTTTACCTTGCGTTGTGTGTGTTGTACGTTTTTGTGTATGTGGTGACACCCCATGTACGTAGCCACGCACAGATACTTATCTTGATTTCCTAAATGGATCGGTTTATGTAAAAGGACTTGTAGGGTTAGGGTGCGCAAACTGTAGTTTCCAGCACTTGGTGAATTGTGGGAGGAAGGGTCTAACAATACGTTTCAGAAATGATGTGGGATTTAACGTGAGTAGTGTTGCGACTTGTCTCCTTTGTAAAAACCCTGTCTGTACGGGGATCCTCCTAGCTTGCAGACGGGGATTCTCCTAGCTTGCACACGGGGATTCTCCTAGCTTGCACACGGGGAGTACGGGGATTCTCCTATAGCTTGCACACGGGGATTATCCTAGTTTGCACACGGGGATTCTCCTAGCTTGCACACGGGGATTCTCCTAGCTTGCACATGGGGATTCTCCTAGCTTGCACACGGGGATTCTCCTAGATTGCACACGGGGATTCTCCTAGCTTGCACACGGAGATTCTCCTAGCTTGCACCGGGAAGTCCTGTCTGTACGGGAATTCTCCTGGCTTGCACACGGAGATTCTCCTAGCTTGCACACGGAGATTCTCCTAGCTGGCACACGGAGATTCTCCTAGCTTGCACACGGGGGTTCTCCTCCTAGCTTGCACACGGAGATTCTCCTAGATTGCACACGGGGATTCTCCTAGCTGGCACACGGAGATTCTCCTAGCTTGCACACGGGGATTCTCCTAGCTTGCACATGGGGATTCTCCTAGCTTGCACACGGGGATTCTCCTAGCTTGCACACGGGGATTCTCCTAGCTTGCACACGGAGATTCTCCTAGCTTGCACACGGGGATTCTCCTAGCTGGCACACGGAGATTCTCCTAGCTTGCACCGGGAAGTCCTGTCTGTACGGGGATTCTCCTGGCTTGCACACGGAGATTCTCCTAGCTTGCACACGGAGATTCTCCTAGCTGGCACACGGAGATTCTCCTAGCTTGCACACGGAGATTCTCCTAGATTGCACACGGGGATTCTCCTATCTGGCACACGGAGATTCTCCTAGCTTGCACACAGGGATTCTCCTAGCTTGCACACGGGGATTCTCCTAGCTCGCACACGGGGATTCTCCTAGCTTGCACACGGGGATTCTCCTAGCTTGCACACGGAGATTCTCCTAGCTTGCACACGGAGATTCTCCTAGATTGCACACGGAGATTCTCCTAGATTGCACACGGAGATTCTCCTAGCTTGCACACGGGGATTCTCCTAGCTTGCACACGGGGATTCTCCTAGCTTGCACACGGGGATTCTCCTAGCTTGCACACGGGGATTCTCCTAGCTTGCACACGGGGATTCCTAGGCTTGCACCGGGAAGTCAAAGTCCAAAAGTCTGGTGGTCGTTTTCGATACTTCATTTACGCACTGGTCGATACGCATTAACAACATCAATAATGAGCATTACCATATCAACTTCACGCTCGGGCTTGCTGCCGTGGCGACACAATCGCTGTTATCTGCGTTTCAGTTTTACTCTTCTCTGTCGCGTTTTTATCTCCCTCACTCTCACTGCCGCCCAGCTTGTGTGCTGTTTACAGGCTTTCAGAACGTTCCAGAACAACGAAAATGTACTTGAATGTCTTTGAAGTTGTTTGAACGACGTCAAGTGACACTTTGAAAGACGAATTTACCCTAACTACGTCAGGCAACTAGGGAACGGACTTGTGTAGAGGACTTGCGTATAATCTCAAGATAATACAGTGTTCTAGTACATTCCAGCGCTTTCACAACAGTAGCTTGCACAACAGTTGTAATGTGGCATTGCCATTGTCATCGTACGGTTTGCTGCCACTGCGGCCACAATCATTTGTCCTGTATAGTTAACACGTCACATCCACCTCATTACGACGATCTCCACCACCATCACCATTACAATCATCCCTACACCATCAACATTCCACCAGCACCAGCACTATTTGCTCATAATTATCAACACATCCATACCACCACTACCATCATCACGACTACTGCCACTATCAACACTACTATTACCAACACAACAACTACTATTGCAATCACCATGCACGTGGTCACACCACAACAACCTACTCCACCACCACTATCGCTACCATCACTTCTGTCACCATCAGTGCCATCACCACCTCCACCATTGTTCCTACCACTATCACCATCACATCATATCTACGTCCATAATTACTAGCATACACACACACACACACACACACACACACACACACATATATATATATATATATATATATATATATATATATATATATATATATATATACATATGTCGTGCCTAGATCCTGAAAGTGCCTAAGTTCTTGAATTAGGCAGTCTCTTGCCTAATTCGCGAAATAGGCAATGGCTGTGCCTAATCTGTGAAATCAATGTTGACTTTTGCCTAATTTGTGAAATTTCATGATTTAGGCTGCCTATTTCATCAATTAGGCAGCCTAAGTCATGAAATTAGGCAAAGTTTCGATTTAGGCACGACTGCTGTACAATTTAGGCAAAACAATCTACAGAATAGGCAGAAACCTTGCCTAGTGTGTCAAATCAATTGCGTGTCAGTGTTAGCCAAATCTGCGTGTGTGCGTGCCTCTCACTGCATAGCATAGCCATATATTACGAAATAACTTTAATCTTCAACCGTTTGTGTTGTTCCAAAAAGCATGTGTAGTGCTAGCAGTAAATCCTATGTCACAAAACAAACAAAGAAATGTTTTTGCAAGTTGGCATAAAAAAGTTGTCATAAAAAGGTGGCATCCCTGATTTTAGTTTGCAATTGATTTGGTTAGAAGTGACGGATCACCCAATTGATTTGTAAATCAAGTCTACTCTCTGAGTGATTGTGATTGAACCGAGTGGTTGACCGGGTGACAACATATCAAGTTTGTGAACACTATTAACTACTTGGCGAGATAATAATCACACTGGAGCATTTCAGATAAACTTCCTCAGTCACTTCTTCACACCAGCACCTGACTGTCAGTGTTAGCCAAATCCAGCCATGGAAACTGAAAGGTTAAAATTTCGTCTTCTCTTTCTCTCTCCTCCCCCTTCTCTCTCTCTTGAATTTGTACACTGTAGTTAGAGATTTTGTTGATGTAGAATGTAAATATTACTTGATTTTATGGAAATGTGTGCAAAAGGCTGGAACTGTCACTTGTATTTTAGCCAGAAAATCGAAACCAGATGTTCAATACATACACATGTACATATAACTTGTTTATGACTTGTTTAATCAGTAAGCTTTTATTTTGATGGGTCGTCGGCCGAAATAAAGATCAATCAATCTCAATCTCAATCTCTCTCTCTCTCTCTCTCTCTCTCTCTCTCTCATCAAAGACAAAATCTCGGGGATCAGACCGGCTTTCGAGCCCAACACTCGACCATCCACCGCTTTTTAATCCTTTATTCACCAATCCTTGAATTGGAGTATGGGGGGGTCCGGGGGAAATTCTGTGTCACTTTTGACTACAGAAAATCCTTCTATTCAGTCAAAGGAAAAGCCACCGTGGAAAAAAGTATTGAAAACCTGGGTGTGCCAACTTAAGTTCTTTATTGCCAAAAGCTTTTTACCAAATTTCAACACTCGCGTTTGCTGGCGAAACTCCCTGCCCGATTTCTGTTTTTGTCCGGCGGGAATGCGACAGGGCGCCTTTTGCCGCAGCGAGTCATGCTGCATTGACTAGTGTGGACAAAGAGTTTAGAAAAGTGCTGCATTGACCACGACCACGGCAACAGTTGCATAACGGGAGTCTTTCAAACGCATGGATGGTGTTGGGTGTCGAGATCTGCCGCATGGGCGGATGAGATGTCAATGCGCTCTTTCAAACTCTCTGTAATCGAAAAGCAGTTGAAAATCGACGAAGAGTTGACAAGCCCTTTTCCACTATATCCCCAATACTTCCACCCCTTTTGCCTTTCCTTGTGTGTGTGTGTGTGTGTGTGTGCTCGTGTGTGTTTGTGTGTGTGTCTGGGTGTCGTTGTGTCCGTGAATGCGTGCATGCGTGTGTAAGTATCTGTGTGTGTGTAAGTGTATGTGATCAATTCTCTCTCTCTCTCTCTGTGACGTACTTAATGTGGTGTGTCGTATAAATAATCTTTTACTGCTGACTATTATAGACTACTATCCACGGGTTTTCATGCAAAACCCAGTCACCATGTTTCTGCAACTATAAATGGCATAAAAAGGGGAGAAACAACAAGAAAAATAGACAACTGAGGAGTAATGTCAGTTTCAATAATAAGTTTAATCAATAATAACAATTAAAAGAAAAGCCCGCCCCAAAATAAGTGGCCACCCCAAAAACAATAACACTCTCCGGCCTCACACGAGCCCAAACGTAAACACACTGCCTCGCTCCAGGCGAGCGGGCGTGGTCTCACGGCTTCTAGGAAAGCGGCTCGGGCTCGGCCAATCACAGCAGCCGCTGAGATTGACCTGGGCTCCGAGCCATAATTAGCATACAACTGCAGCGTACTGCCTTGCCTGTGAATGAGTCCACTCTTACAGTGACTGGAAAAGGTGTCCTCCCTCCGTCAAACGATAACGGCAGAGAGAAGGGTGAAATGACTATCAGTACAACTCAATTCTCTAGATAAGAATTAGTTCAACATGCAGTGGTTCAAAAACTCCAATCACGCCGTCTTGCAGCAAGGTAGGGGGATAGCGTCTTTCGATAGGCCTTCTGCTCAGGCTTCAAGGATAGCGTCTCTATTAACTGTCCAGATGGGTTTGACTACCACGTACTGATAAGTACTTCAACAACACGGGGATCACAGTTCATCAAGAGTTCAGCTGTCGACCTCGACGGGTAAAGATTTATAGAAAAGCCAATGCTTACCAAAGTCGTCTCTCTTCGCACAAGAAGACACACACATAAATCCGAATCAGCCAACCCTCTGAGTCCTCCGTGGTGGGAGCGAGTGAGGTTCCGACCTCAAGCCTCCTGGTCTCAGTAGTGTCTCTGGTAATCCGAGTGAGACAGTCCACTCACTCCCTCTGAATAGGTAGCTCCAGGTACCCGGGTTCCTCCAGCAGACGGTTCCCAGCAGGTCGAGCCACTCCAGCGACTCGAGGATTCCCCAGCAGACGAACAGCAGATGTCAGGGCGTTGGTGGCGGCGACTCGGCCCAGGGATGGCTTGCCTACCCCCCAACCCTTATACAAAAGCTTTACTTACTAGACCTGTGACTACTCAGGCGAGTCACACAATTCGCACAACACGGTGCGTTACAACAGAAAGCGAGGCAATGTATTACAGGCAGAGCATCTATCAACTAACTTTGACCTCTCCTGACATTCCTGACCTCTATCAGCGATCATAGGCGCTAGCCTCCCGCAATCCACACGCCCAGCGTGTACGCGCGTCAGTCAACGCGTATAGGTGAGGACAATTCTCTTACAGGGCACACTAGAGAAATCATAGACTGCTCCATAGCATCTATTAACTTTAACACTTGAGTCCTGACACAGCAACTTATGCTCAGCGACACAAAGTTCATACGTCCAACACCCCGTATCCTGTAACTCGTTTGCTTCCCAGAAGACAATACAGATACGTTTAGAGGATAGCAACTACTACTAGTCCTCCCCAATTCCTATCACTCTCTTAGACGTGATAATCATGGAATAACTGACAAACAACTAGCCCCTCAGGCCCTCCAAGCAATGACTAAACTAGTCAAAGAACAAGGAAACTGGAATCAAAGAAATCTGGAAGAGAATAAAGGCATGTGTCACACACGGTAACCACAGTCGGCCTATACGCATTCATCATTCATTCAGCGGCATGACCCAGAATCGAGAATGACGAGAAAACACGCCCTACGTGGCGTTATTCAGAGAACCCCATTTGTTTTACCCTTGCCCGTTAATATAGAGTGGCGCAATCTCTTTTCCCACACTTTTCACAGAATAACTCGATGGCGAAACAGAGATAAGTTTTCCCGCCCAACTCCCATTCAACGGCTCAACATCAAGGCGATTCCCTCTCTCCCAATTAATTCCAATTAATTTACAACTAACCAACATACCTCATACAGATTCTTGAACGCGGTGTCGTCACCCTCGCTGTAGTGCCCCCCAGCGACTTAGGTGTTAGCGCACGCATGAGGCGGCATGCCTCCAATACGTGCCTAAAGCGGAACGCGCTTACGGCACACCTGCCCGCTCAACAGCAAGCCGTGAAGTGATACTTGAAGGCGCCAAAACGCTTAACGGCGAGCGTCCTCGATCTCATTAGCCAATGAAATCACTCGTGATTTTCCAATCACGAGGTCATAGCACGCGAACCGACACGTGCGAGGACAAAGTCCACGGCCTCAATCCGTGACCTTAGGAAAAGAACATTCGATCCACCCCCCTGTTCATAGTGAAAACCATCCCCCACTCTCCAAGTGGGTAGTAACCGGCCGTGCCCTCCGACCCAAGTTACTAAAAATAACGCCTAGCGTCCGTCCTTAACGTACCAGTCAAAGACAATAGAACAATTTTGGATTCTTTATTCTTTCCTTTTCACTTCCCTTGCGCAATCTTGCGACACTCTCTCTCTCTCTCTCTCTCTCTCTCTCTCTCTCTCTCTCTCTCTCTCTCTCCCTCCCTCCCTCTCTCTCTCTCCCTCCCTCCCTCCCTCTCTCTCTCTCTCTCTCTCTCTCTCTCTCTCTCTCTCTCTCTCTCTCTCTCTCTCTCTCTCTCTCTCTCTCTCTCTCCTCTCTCTCTCTCTCGCTTTCGAACTCCAGAGGCAAGAAGTACAGCTAGGGTATAGCGTTTACACAGGCCAATGTCGACACCTTTATCAGCAAGCTGCAGGACTTGCAAGGCAACTAATTATAGCTTTTTTTAGGAGAGAATGTACAAAGCAGCCAGGCTGTAGTACAACTCCGTCACGTACGAATATGTAGGTAGGTATAGACGTGGCTACAATTCTCTCAAACGTGTGGTTTGATGAACGGAAGAACACTTGTTGTTTGTAATGAGTTGATGGTGTAATTCACCTTGCATTACACCACAAGATGTTTGTGACTTCTATTCGTCTCTCGAACACCTAAATCAGGTTTCTCAGAACCTACCGTCTATTGACTAGATTGTTGTTGTGCATGTGCTCCAATGTCAATGAACTAAAGTACGAGGGTATATTGTCAAATTGCTCAAGGTTACACATTTACTGCTAGCACTACACATGCTTTTTGGAACAACACAAACGGTTGAAGATTAAAGTTATTTCGTAGGCCTAATATATGGCTATGCTATGCAGTGAGAGGCACGCACACACGCAGATTTGGCTAACACTGACACGCAATTGATTTGACACACAAGGCAAGGTTTCTGCCTGTTCTGTAGATTGTTTTGCCTAAATTGTACAGCAGTCGTGCCTAAATCGAAACTTTGCCTAATTTCATGACTTAGGCTGCCTAATTGATGAAATAGGCAGCCTAAATCATGAAATTTCACAAATTAGGCAAAAGTCAACATTGATTTCACAGATTAGGCACAGCCATTGCCTATTTCGCGAATTAGGCAAGAGACTGCCTAATTCAAGAACTTAGGCACTTTCAGCATCTAGGCACGGCATATACACACAAAGCATTCAAGAGAAGACAAGATGCTATTGAATCTGTTGAGCGAGACAGCTTCTTTGGGGACTAAAGTTTACCACCCAAACTGTACTCTTGAAATGGGCCGGTGGCCTCATCAAAAAAAAAATTTCGTTCGTTCGTTCGTACGTCCATAATTACCTCCACCACCACTACCACTACCCCCACCATCAACAGCACCACACCACTACTAGCTCCACCACAACCCGCACACCCTCCACCACCACCATCATCATAACCACCACTACCACCGCTACCTCCACCGTCGCCACCACACTGACATCTATCTCCACGACTACTGCCACCATCTTCACCTCCGCCATCGCTGCTTCCCCACCACTGATGAAATTTGACCACCGTCTCTCTCGTAAAGTGATATCGTCGGCTCACTCGTATCTCCTACTGGTATTTTAAGTCCTGTCACAATTAGACTACAACAAAAGGCTGTTTGCTGGAATGACACAGTGGCAGGTGGAGAAACTCCAACGTATCCAAAATATTGGAGCACGGCTGGTGAAGCGTCCACCGTGGAAGGCAAACGTCTCGCCAATCCTTCAGTCGCTTCACTGGCTCCCTGTTCATCGCCGGATTGATTACAAATGCTTGTGCACCGTCTTTAAGTGCGTTTCTGGCACTGCTTATCAATATATGTCAGACCTCATAAAAGGCTACACACCATCCAGAGGCCTGCTGTCATCGGAGAAGCTTTTCCTTTCCGCAAAGAATCTTGAAGATAAATGGATGTAGATCATTTTCTTTTATCGACCAGGGCCCGTATTCACAACGGCAATTTATCTTCTTAACACTCGATTTATCCCCTAGCCCCGCGTTAACTTGATCGGTTAGATAAGGTACGCTCGTCAGAGGATCATAGGTTGCGCTTTGATATATATATACTGGTTTCCAGCCAAGGGAGAGCGGAACAGGCAGTTGGAATCGTCTGAGTTTAGAGATAAATCGGAGTTAAAATAAATCGCCGATAAATCGCCGTTGTGAATACGGGTCCTGGACTCTGGAATGCAATTCCGGAAGGACTGAAAAAAATTAGTCTTGCTAGTTTAGGAGGGGTTTGAAAACCTTCCTATTCCAGTTTTAATTGTTTAGTGCTTTGAGCATGCCTCAGCTGATAAAGACGCATTACAATAGTGAATATATATGTCGCGTGATAAAGCGACGACAATAGGGTGATGTGGGCTAGTCACTCTTGTTTGTAAATAAATCGTGTAAAAATCGTCTCCATTATCCGTGGTCGCACGCCAACCATTGTGGGCGTGGCTACCGCTTAATGGAATGTACTGTATCACTCCGGAGTGGACCCAGGGGAAGGGGGGTCTTCAGAAGGGGGTGGTAGTGAGCGAGATCTACGGGGCCTGCCCGATCATTGGCAGGGGGGTTCGCATCTCGCTATACCTTGGTGAGGGATGATTGGAGAAAGACAGCGATGGCGGGAAATCTCTCATTAGCGATTGGGTAGCAATCACGTGAGAGAAGGGACGCTGAGGTCTGATCGCGTCCAAGAGCTCAGTTCATTTTCCGTCGTTCTGGATGGAAGCAGCGGGTACGCATCTTCTGGTCGCTGATGCGGGAGCTGTGTAGGGCAGCTCGTGAGCGAAGTTGGTCGCTCTGGTGGAACTCTTCTCCGTAATCAACTCTGGCAGTAGTTGATTCGCGCGAGAATGGAAGTGGAACTTTCCGCTGGCTGGAACGGAATTTCTGAGGATTTCACCACGGCCTGACGCTGAGGTGATTATTGTCTCCGCCATATTGCTTTTATCACGTGGGAAATTGATTGCTGAATCTGGGTGGAAAAATAAGTCTACTGTCGGGTATGGGATTCGTATTTTTCATGGATGGGGTAAATCTATGAGTTAATTGGTTGAGTAATGAAGCTTTGGGTTCAAGCTGACTCGCAGGGAGCGAGTGGGGCATTTTTCTATTTGGGCGCCAGTTTGGGATGCGCCGTTATGAACCTTAAATTCTCGTATGAATGGGCTTCGCGTGGGAAACGGGGTAGTTGGATTATTGGGGCAAAACCTTGTGTGTTTTAGGCTACTCTTCTTCGTCGTCTTCGGGGTCTTCGGTCTTTATCGCCGTCGTCGTGCCGTCGTCGTCTCACGGTATCTTCTACGGGCGTGTCGACTACCTGCGGGAGCGGTGGCTTCCCGCCTGATCCTCTACGTTTCCACTGGTTCACCTTTCTGAGGGTATCAACGTGTCTACGTGAACCTCAAGTGCTGCGTCCTCTGGTGGAGCCTTGCAGTACTGTCTTCTCGATCCACGCGGGTGGAACTCGAGGGGTTGGACGTCTCCGAAGGAAAGCTGTGCGGGTCAGGAGCGACCCGTGCGAGGCTAGAAGTCGTCGGAAGCGCCAGGGCGTTTTCATCGAACCGTTCGGTTCAGACGGCCGTGCAAGTATCGTTTTCTCGATTTGTAATCGGTTAACCGTAATTTCGTTAAGACAGGTCGGGCCCTGTAGTAGAAGTCTAACGAAATCCACTTAGGTAAAGTGGGGGAGAGAAAAGTCCGCGCGGGTGCGGCCTGGACAATTAGGAGGGAGGATTGTACCAGAGGCAGAAGGGGGAGGGAAGAACGCTAGCTAGTGCATTCGCGTGAGGCGATGTATTAAGCAGCCATATTGTCGCAGGTGGACTATGCGACGGGAGGAGAGTGACTTATCAAATGATCCTCTGTAGGGTGGTATCAGTCATTCTAACTCTGACTTTGGTTTTCTGCCGTAGCTTAGGAATCTTCTCCTAAACTAAATTACTGACTCGGAGAATTGAGTGTGACATTCGTAAGTCAGGATAAATCTCTAGATGGACAAGAGGGGAAGAGACTTGTTCCATGGGAGGGGGTCAAATGTGTTTGAACACCGGTTTGACGCCGTGCGTGCGTCGGTTGACTGAAAACTCTTTAGGATTTCTGGGGACTGTGTTTGGGGACAGTGACTGGTTAGGGTGTGTTTGGGGACAACACCTTTCTTTTCAGGTGGACTGAGAAGAGGAGAAACGGGTTGGTTTGTTTTAGGAATTCTCTAAGTGAATTTGAGGTGTGTTTCATCGCTGTGTTGATGCTAGTCACGTGTGCTAGGGGGAAAGCGCACTGTCAGCGATGTGGTGGTAAGCCGGGGTTTTTTCTCCATGTGTATTTCTCCACATTGTTGCTATTGCTGGTGTGACACGTCTGTTCGTGTGCGTGCAAGTTGCCGTGCGAGGAGGGTGTTTGCACGGTAGTGCGTGAAGCGGAGCGAGGTCGCTTTGTTTATATTCGACTGTGTGGCGTGCGGCGGAAACGCCGCCATCTTAGGGGGTTTGGGGGTAGCCACGGTATGCGGCGGAGGGGTATTCGCTAGCGTGCACCTGATCTCTCTGCGTGGTGGTGAGTGCAAGGAGAGGGAGGCGCTTTGTTGACATTCTGCCTGTGCTGTGGTATTGTTGGTTTTTCCTGTTGAGGGAGAGTTTTGGGACTTTGTTGTTGTCAATGCCTTTTTGTGAACTTTGTGTATGGGACTGTGGCAGCAACGTGTAATTGAATTTATTTCAGTTTCTCGGGGAATGATGAAAGAAAGAGCAGAGCTGGGAGATTGACTTTTTTCTGTACCTTATTGTAAACCCTAGTCACCGGTGGCTTAGGCGTTCATTTAAGATAAGGTTCTGGGATTATTGTTGTTTGTTCCCCTGTTCTTTGCTGCTACAGCTGTTGTTGTTTTCGTTTCTCAAATTCTTTGCAGGAGTGGGGAGTTTCCTGTTTGACCTGCTCCCCTCTGCATTGCTTACCCTTTTATTTTTGTTATATTTTACTCAACTCGCTTTTCCTCGGTGGTCCCATCCGCTGAGGGGGAGTTTGCTTAGTTTGAATAAATCTGCATTTGTTTTCCAAACTGATTCATTGGCCTGTGTCATTTTGTCTGGGTTGTTTTCTGGTTGTTGTGGTGTCCCCCCAAGGAGTGGAGGTTGGGTTTAGTTTGTAAACCCTGTTTCACTTATCAGGGCCATCTTTCCTGGAGGCGATTATCTCGTCCTCTGGGGAGTGGTTCTTAACTTCTATAGTTTTTAGATGAGTAAAAATAATTAGAATAAGAGAAACGGCGACAATATACATACATGCAGACATACATTTTTACATACATACTACCACCATCTTCACCTTCACACTCCCACCATCCGTACCTGACATGGGGGCAGGATGCTGCCAGCCAGGTGAGGGCGGACACGGCCTTATGGGTGAGGTTGCTGTAGCTGTCCAGGAAGTCCACTTGCAAGACGTCGTCGTGGCATTCGCTCTCTCGCTGCACAGCCGCCATGACAGCTTGGTCCTCGCTTTGTCCCAGCACGAACATGAGCTTGGCGCTGAATATCTCCTGCACGTCGCTGCCAGACAATGGGACACTGGATATGATGCCAACGTTATGTATTTGTTGAACTAACTAAAGCGAAATAAAGTCCTCGGTCTTATTTAAAACAAAGATAAATTTATCATGGAGACAACTGGATAGAAGATAAATAAGACACACCATTTTTTTATGTGTCTTCATAACATCACCATCAACATTACTTCCACCGCCGTCAGCACCGCTACCAACGCCACCAGCACCACTACCACCAGCACCACTTCCACCGCCACCAGCACCCCTGCCACCGCCACCAGCACCACTATCTCCATCCTCACAACCACCAACACTACCACTACCATCACCACCACTTCATTTGCCACCACCATCACCACTACCAGCATCATCACACCCACTACCACTACCACTACCACAGCCACCAGCACCACTTCCACTCCCATTACCATCACCACTACCAGACTCATTATAACTACCACCATCTCTTCCACCCCACCATCATTTCCACTACCATCATCATCATAACATCCACCACTACCACTACTTCCACTGAGTTGTGTGTGTGTGTGTGTTTGTGTGTGTGGGTGTGTGCGTGCGTGCGTGCGTGCGTGTGCGTGTGTGTGTGCGCGTGCGTGCGTGCGTGTGTGTGTGTGTGTATATGTGTGTGTGTTTATGTGTGTTTATGTGTGTGGTGGTTTTTTTTAATGAGTGCGCACGCACGCTCGTGTGTGTGTGTGTGTGTGTGTGTGTGTGTGTGTTTGTGTATGTGCATGTATGAGTGTGTGTGTTTGTGTTTGTGTGCGTGTGTGTGAGTGTGTGTGTGTGTGTGTGTGTGTGTGTGTGTGTATGTGTGTGTGTGTGTGTGTGTGTGTGTGTGCACCGGAGGTTGCAGGCGCAATCGAGCGCGACAGTTTGACACACCCTGAAATACATTGCACACAGATGCAAAACAAACACATGAATTGATTGTCAGGTCTTGTCTACATACAGCTCCGTCTCATCATCCAGCTCAACCCCCACACTCCCAAGCTGCTCCCCCACTCCTTACTACATACCTCTCTGCACTTCCAAGTATCCACATTCGCAGTCAATTTTGTCTTTATGAAACGAAATGTCACGATGTATAGTCACGTCAATAGCATACTTTCCCCAGCCACCCTCCCTCTTGACCTATCCCCTATGTTTTAACTTACTACACCCAGCTCCTTCCTCCCTTCCATTTCCAGTCACCCTCCACCCCCACCCCACCCCCAACCCCCCACCCCTTCTTCCCGTATCCATATTCCAACTTGTGTGCTCTGTAAATAGATCAGTAGGCCCCTACCTAACGTCTCCGGCGTGGTCCTACTGCTCAAGTCTCCAGTTCTCCTCACAGTCAAATCCATACCACACCCTCTTGCACTCTTCCATCAATACACGCACACACATGCGCACGCGCGTGCGCGCGCACACACATTTATGCGCCCACATATATGCTCCCACATATACATACACACACATACACACATGCACATACTCGTGCGCACATAGACATTTACGTGCATGCATTCATAAACACCCACATACACAAATAAGCACAGGCGCGCACACTCGCGCGTACACTCGCGCGCAAGCACGCACACACATTCTTGCATGCATACACACACACATGCACACGCACACGCACGCACAAGTATGCTGTGGCGCACGCATATGCACGCGCGCGCGCACACACACACACACACACACACACACACGCACACATACATTCATGCATGTATACACACACTCACACGCACACACACGCACAAGTATGCGGTCGCGCACGCACACACACACGCACGCACACACACATACACACTCACACACACACACACACACACACACACACACACACACACACACACATACACGTGTCTCCCACTAACCGCACCTCTCCACCACTCGACCCATCCAATCAGCTCGACTCACAGGTGGCCCCAGGTAGCCCTGATGAGAGCACGCTGCTGGAAGTTGGGGGCCGCGGAATGCACGTAGACCGCCATCTGGTCCCCCTCCGTGCAAGGCGGGGGTTGCAGCACGGGTCTGAAGGGGTGGGGGTGGATTGGCCCATTGGACCCCCTGGCCTGGTGTTGCTCAATCTTGTCTGCGTACCAGTCCGAAAACTTGGCCGGCGGCAGCAGCAGGACTCTGAGGTCGTCAGTGTCCAAGACGATAAAGAGGAGGACGATGACCAGCACTGCTGCAGCCGCCGTGGGGAATTTCCTCGGGGAAATGCCAAACTTTCTCATGGCCAGGGACGGAGATCTTTCGCACTGTTGTAGACGGCAAAACGTTCGACCAGGAAAACGGATCATCTTTTCCACCTGAGTAATAAAAATGAAATACTCTGTTGGTTGCTGCGTGGATTTTTAAACATAGGATCCCTACGTCATGCACACGTTATGACGTCGGGGGTAATTGATGAAGTATCTACCTACTAAGGGCCTATCAACGCGCTAGATAAAAAAACAACGTTTAAGACAATGCTGGTCTTACACTTTGATGTTCAAGCAAGATGTATGCACAATACTTTCTTTGCATTTGACATAGCAGGCACAAGAAAGTATTTTTTCTCACACGTGTTACACGCAATCGCATATTACGTACACAGATTTGCAGTAGTTGTTACCTTTTTAAGACTAGCTCAATTTGGACACTACCCCCCTCCCCCCATCCTCATCCTCCCAAAAAAAGCCCGCACATTTTACACCAAAGTATGTGGTGTATATGTAGATAGAAACTCCCTACGGAGCGAAGCAGAAGACGGTCTTCAGAGGAAGAGCCCCCGTCGCCGAGAGTTTATTTGAACAATATTCTGGTCGGTCCAAAATGACTACTGTAGCACAACGCTAGGACTCAAAGAAGCGAAGACTGCTGACACTGGATGATCTTTTGGGCAGACACTTCCTTATTTTTGCCGGTCATCGTCTTTCACATTCACCCGGGAGGATGACAATTCCTCGTCTCCCCCGAGTACGACAACGAGTGTGTACCGCGGTTGCGGTGTGCCTCTGGAGAGTGGCTCTACGTCAAGGCTTAATTAGCGAACTCTCTGATGGTCGTTGTGCTCTCGGTCAATCACGCCATTGATTGAACATTGGTCAGCGATGATTGACCCTCGGTCCGGCACGGCCGTAGGCCAGGGACCTGCACGGCGCCACCGCGGCGGTCGTGAGGCTACTAACTGGACAAACACAGGGTGATCTTTTACCGTCCCACGAGAACAAAAATGCCAATGGTCCTGATTAATAGTCATCGTGGGGGTTAGTGCACTCTAATGAACACGAATAGTGTTATACTACCAATGAAATAGTGTTCTTGACAACGTTTCAAGTGTTTGCGATTTCGCGTCTGATACGTGACCTGATCAACACTGTTGTTTGGTTATGGTTTCATCGTATGTGTCAGAAATCCTGCAAATGAGCGTTTTGCATGCGAACCGAAGACAAAAATGGCAGACATCGTCAACTCGTGTGCAGATAAGAGCGACCGTTGAAGGCAAGGAGTGTTCCTATTGGGTGACGGGCAGAAGTATTCCACTAGAAATAATGGGAAAATAGAAGTGGTCATAAACCGTGAACTCATTTCTGGTGACTCAAAAGTCCATTGAAGTATCAACTCGCACACGAGTAAACGTCTATGTCATGATCCAAAAACTGTTTCTGTTGCATCGTGTGCGATGGCCTTTAGGAGCAGGTGAATCTAGTTCAAACAACATCTCCAGGCTGTACGTCCGTGACATCATTTCCCAACATGTTCAGAACCCAAATCCGGTTGCAGAGTCATTTCCGGTCAGTTTCATTGCCTAATCACGAGGTCATAGTACATGCTTGAGGATGTTGTAATCGGTGTTTTGCAGGATTTGTTTGCTACTTCAAGGTACAACAGAAGAACAGAATTCGAGAAGATGCTAGCAATTTTAATTCATTTTCCCCACTCCATGGTGTTTCTGACGGATGGGCTAGAAATCGACGTCGGCACCCACTCTGGCACTTAACTCTTTCCGTACGGAGTTTTTTTTTTGCTTGCAAAAAACAACTACGACATCCATCATTCAGAGCTGTATTGTACCTAATCAGTACCTCAACCATGTATCTTGCAGCATATCAATTGAAAGGCATTTGAATAGTCTATCAGATGGTGAAATAAAAGTGAAATATCATGCATAGTATGTTAGAAAATGAGACTGAAACAACAAGGTTAGGACAAAAATAGTGACCATTAGTGAAGAACATCAATAACTCACTTGGAGCTATCACAACATCCATCTGTTTGATCTTTGTTATCTTCTCAGTATACAATATACATCCACTTGGAAAGATCCATTCCAAATTTGAAGCAAATTTGTCCCACAGGTCTTGAGTTGTTAAATTCACAGTAATCCCACTGCCCATCATATAAAACTCTCTCTGCGCAGTTTCCGTTTTGCTTGAAAAAAGCACACGCACCATTCATCAATTAGGAATTACTGTGCCTCATCAGTTCCTCAAACATGTATATTGTAGCATATCAATTGAAAGGCAATTAGATAATCTATCAGATGGTGAAATAACAAGAAGGGCAAAGCCCATACGACTCACATGCTTGACCTTGACCTTTACATGACCTTGACCTTCAGGTGACCCTCAAGGTCAAGGTCAAACAACTACACCTAGCAATGACATCATACACTAAGAAATGCTTTACACATTTTTCCTACCAAAATACATGTGGCCTTGACCCAAGGTCAAGGTCATCCAAGGTCATGCAACACAAAGCTGTTAATTCAAGACATAGGAAGCACAATGGTGCTTATTGGCACTTTCTACCATAAGATATGGTCACTTTTAGTGGTTCACTACCCCATTTTGGTCACATTTCATAAGAGTCAAAGTGACCTTGACCTTGATGATATGTGACCAAATGTGTCTCATGATGACAGTATAACATGTGCCCCACATAATTATTAAGTTTGAAACAGTTATCTTCCATAGTTCAGGGTCAGGGTCACTTCAAAATATGTATACAATCCAACTTTGAAGAGCTCCTGTGACCTTGACCTTGAAGCAAGGTCAACCAAACTGGTATCAAGAGATAGGACTTACTTTGTTCTATATAGCATATATAGGTCAGGTATCCAATCTCAAAAACTTAAGGGAAAATTGAGAAAATGTGAAAAATGAATGTTTTTTAGACAACATTTATGGCCCCTGCGACCTTGACCTTAAAGCAAGGTCAAGTCACCATGTACGGTTTTTGACGCATTGTCATCATACACCATCATGCCAAATTCGGTGTTGATAGACTTAATAGTCTCCGAGAAAAATCCAACGTTAAAGTTTTAAATGGACGCCCGGACGCCCGGACGCCCGGACGCCCGGACGGACGAATCGGGTGAGTACATAGACTCACTTTTGCTTCGCATGTGAGTCAAAAATGAAATATCATGCATAGTATGTTAGCAAATTAAACTAAAACAACAACGATTTATTTTTAAAAGACAATTAGTAAAGCACATCACAACATCCATCTGGTTGATCTGTGTCATCTCCTCAGTACACAATATACATCCACTTGGAAAGGTCCATTCCAAATTTGAAGCACATTTGTCCAACAGGTCTTGAGTTGTGAAATTCACAGTAATCCCACTGCCTATCAGAGGAAAAGGCACAAAAACACAAGGTGATGAAAAGGTTTTTCACTTCTTACAGTATACACTTTGCACAAAGGAACTGGTGACATATCATTGCTTGTGATATGTCTTAAAGCAGTCCTTAGGATGTAGATGAGGGTGGTCTGAGAATCCTAGGCAGATGAAGTGTGTCCTCTTTCTCTCAGATGGTGTGGAGCAGACGATACAGTTGCGGTCCCGTTGGTCATATGAGATGATGAGTCTGACATCTCGATGGGGCTCCATGGGGTTGGGTGCAGGTGGTCTTTCATGTTTCCTCCTCTCTCCTGGCAAACTGACAGCAGCGCTCTCTGTGAGTTGTCTCAGGAGACCTTGCTTGAATTTCTTCAGGGGATAGGGTTTGGCTTTCTCCTCCCTGCTCAAGCTGTAGATAACGAATGCATTGACTTGAGTGATTTCAAGCAGCCAGAAAAGAAGTTTTTTCCACCACTTGATGGTTTTCCTGTCAAAGGAGCTGTAGTATGTCACTTTTTGGTCCATCATGTCACAGCCATTCATGTTCTGATTGTAGATGTGAATTATCGTTGGCTTGTGGACATCTTTCACAGTTGTTGTGCTGACCTCTGCATCAGTGGAGAACATGAGGACATGCTTCTTGGCTTTCTTGTCTCTGAACGCCACACAGAGCATGGAGTCATCTCTGTTCATAAATCACTCCATTTTTCTATGGTTCAGACAGAGTTGCTTCAGTTGGGGAGGAAATCCAACTCGGTTCACATTCAGGGTACCAGTGTAGTACAACCGTCTCTCTTGCAGGTAGTTGATGAGATTCTTGGTAGTGTAGTACCTGTCAGCATAGATCTTGTGCCCTGTCCCCACATGCTGCAGCAGTGTATCAACAAGAAGGGCAAAGCCCATACGACTCACATGCTTGACCTTGACCTTTATATGACCTTGACCTTCAGGTGCCCTTCAAGGTCAAGGTCAAACAACTAAACCTAGCAATGACATCATACACTAAGAAATGCTTTACACATTTTTCCTACCAAAATACATGTGACCTTGACCCAAGGTCAAGGTCATCCAAGGTCATGCAACACAAAGCTGTTAATTCAAGACATAGGAAGCACAATGGTGCTTATTGGCACTTTCTACCATGAGATATAGTCACTTTTAGTGGTTCACTACCCCATTTTGGTCACATTTCATAAGGGTCAAAGTGACCTTGACCTTGATGATATGTGACCAAATGTGTCTCATGATGAAAGTATAACATGTGCCCCACATAATTATTAAGTTTGAAACAGTTATCTTTCATAGTTCAGGGTCAAGGTCACTTCAAAATATGTATACAATCCAACTTTGAAGAGCTCCTGTGACCTTGACCTTGAAGCAAGGTCAACCAAACTGGTATCAAGAGATAGGACTTACTTTGTTCTATATAGCATATATAGGTCAGGTATCCAATCTCAAAAACTTCAGAGAAAATTGAGAAAATGTGAAAAATGGCTGTTTTTTAGACAACATTTATGGCCCCTGCGACCTTGACCTTGAAGCAAGGACAAGTCACTATGTATGTTTTTTGAGGCCTTGTCATCATACACCATCATGCCACATTTGGTATTGATAGACTTAATAGTCTCCGAGAAAAATCCAACGTTAAAGTTTTCGGACGCCCGGACGCCCGGACACCCGGACGCCCGGACGGACGAAAAGGGTGAGTACATAGACTCACTTTTGCTTCGCATGTGAGTACAAAATTGTTGGACTCTCCAATGCCCCCTGCCTTACTCCAACAGGGCAGTCAAATAAATCAGAGATGGTCAAGTTCCATCTTACACATGCCTGTACTTGAGCATGGATTGCTTTGAGCATTTGAATCATTTTAGACGAATGCCCGATGTTTTGTAGGACACTCCACAAACAAGACCTGTTAACAAAATCAAATGCCTTGCAGTAGTCCACAAATGCAACATAGAGCTTTCCGCGACCGACACCGTGCATGTGTTTCGTCGCTATGGCATGGAGTGTAAACACATGGTCAATCGTGGAATGCTCAGATCTAAAACCTGCTTGCTCGGGACATATCTTATTTCTCTCTTCAGCCCAGTCTTGGAGACGTTTTGTCAGGATAGAGGTAAATACTTTACTGACAATGCTCAATAAAGATATACCCCTATAGTTTTGGGGGTCTAACTTGTCTCCAGATTTATATAGAGGAATGATGATTGATTTTCCCCAGTCTTCAGGAAAATATTGATATTCATACAGTTTATTAAAACATGTGACCAAGAAGGGTGTTATGTAAGCGCTTGCCAATTTCAGGCATTCACCAGGAATGCCATCAAGACCAGCCGACTTCCAGATTTTAATTTATGTATTGCCCATTTTACTTCTTCTTCAGTTATTTCTGCATCAAGACTATCATCTATAATGGTAACGTGATCATTGGTGCCTTTACTAACGCCCATCAACTGATGACCGACATTTTGTAGGAGATTTTTGAAATGGTTTTCCCATACCTCGATTGGAATATCTGGTTGACATGGTCTCGTGTATGCCGTGCACCTGATCAAGGCCCAGAATGCCCGCGAATTTTTCAAATTTGCCACCAAGGAAGCGGATGTACAATTTTGATATGTATTCCTTTTTTCCCGTATGATAGACTTATATGCATTTCTATACAAAATATATCTATCTTTCTCTACCTGGCTTTTAGTCTTTCTGAATGCTCTTAGAGCTCTACTGGTCTGGAGTTTTGCCGCGCGGCACTCTGCATCATACCAACTGGGGCATGCATGTTTCACTGGGCCACCTAGAGAGAGAGAGAGAGAGAGAGAGAGAGAGAGAGAGAGAGAGAGAGAGAGAGAGAGAGAGCATACATTTGCAAACAATCCAGCAAGTGAAAAAAAAGAGCAAAATATCTGGTTTGTCAGTAATTCAGTCCTTCGATCTCTCCATTCCAACACTGATAGTTTACAAAAAAACTCGATTGGTTTATCTACAGGACAAAAGCGACCACCGATCTCAAACCAGTGGACTGAATTTCAGGCTCCATGCTCCATGGTGAATTCATACAGGTGGCACGTATTAGTGTGTTTATCGTCACGGTCCATTACGAACTATCAGTCACCCATCTATAGGATTTCAACGCGACTTGCACCACATGCAATCAAGAACAGTTTACACTGTACACCGTATCATGGCCACCGCGCCTCATTACTTCTCTAGCCCTAGCGATCCATCCTTTGCGTCAGGCAGAGATTCTCTACGTCATACCACGCTGACGTCCCCATGGCAACGGATACTGTATCCGACCTCTTCAGAGCCCACCACGACAACCCGCAACCCCTGATGTAACTTGGCACAACACCGGACAAAAGAGAGCGGATCTAGTGTCCACACAATACGTTGTTCTCTTTACCTATCTCCAGCCCTGCCGTGCAAAATCAGGGCCGTCTGACCAGTCGAGTGGAAAGTCACGTGATACACCCGACATTTGAGAGAGGGTGGAAAAAAATCTTCCAACACAGCATCGACTCTGACGCAGATACTCTGTACACCTGAGAGGCGACGAAAATTGGAACTTGCCTGTCAGGACGCGGTAAACAACATCAGCCATGCCTCAGGTGTCAACAGCCTGAAGAACTGGAGATTGCAGAGGTGTGGCCAGGTGTAGAACAAGAACGAAACAACGACGCCGTGTGTATTCAAACGTCGACGCCATTTTCTTCGAGGGGGTCCCGAATGGGCCCCAGCAGTAATTAAAGACGGGGTAGTGTTTGGTCTGGCTCTATGCTTCACGACGCCAAAGTGTGTCTTCTTCTCAAGATGTTGTTTCCACCCATTGATGCTGTGTGACTGCAGAAGACTGAGTAATGTGAACACGTGGCTGCGAACAGACACCGCAGAATGCACGTACTCTGTAGAAAGCGGCTGACTCTTAAACTGAAGATATCACCTCTCTCTCTCTCTCTCTCTCTCTCTCTCTCTCTCTCTCTCTCTGTGCAAATTCCAGTTCTGACTCGTCTGTAGATGTCATGTCCATCGTATGAGCTTTCATAAAATCACGTACAATCAGCCCGAAAGGACATTGTTAGATATATACACATCTATTTTGTCAACGCTTGTTCTTCGGGGTTTATCATTTTCCCCTTTTTCATTTCTTTTCTTTTGTACGTGTGTGTGCTAAACCGCAATGGGCTGTCGGCCAGGCAATAAATCAATTCAGTTCAGTTCAGTTCTACTAAAATCTTTGTCAATGTTGATCATATTCTTCAGATACCTTACCAACAATTGTATAGATTAGCTACTGTGTATTTTTTGTCTTATCTATCCATGTTTTCATTTCTTTATGAGTAAGGACAATTGTTAAGATAGACAGAAATGCCTAAAATTTCATCCTTGATATATAAAGAATCAATCAATCAATCTCTCTCTCTCTCCCTCACTCGCCTGCTCTGAGTGTGTGTGTGTGTGTGTGTGTGTGTGTGTGTGTGTGTGTGTGTGTGTGTGTGTGTGTGTGTGTGCGTGCGTGTGTGTGTGTGTGTGTGTGTGTGTGCACCTCATTTGCATATTGATTTCCTGGCATCACCAATGCCATCTCAACCCTGAGATTCATCCCTGCGGTAATCAGCTGATGTTCCTTGCCTGTGTCCAGGCCAGGGCAGTGGAAGCTCTAACATCACAAATCAAAAATTGTATTGCAGAGTGTAGTGTCACAACAGCAGGAGTTGTATTGCAGAGCGTATTGTCAAGCAGGAGTTGTATTCCAGATTGTATTGTCACGTCAGCAGGAGTTCTATTGCAGTGTATTGTCATCGTCGTCTCCTTCCTGCTCCTCCTGCTCCTCCTCTTCCTCCTTTTCCTCTTCTTCCTCCTCCTCCTCCTCCTCCTCCTCCTCCTCCTCCTCCTCCTCCTCCTCCTCCTCATCAACGTCCTCCTCGTCATCGTCTTCATCTTCCTGCTCCTCCTCCACCTCCTCCTGATCATCATCATCATTAACGTCCTCCTCGTCATCATCATCATCTCATGCTACCAAGTAGTCTTCCTCTCAGACGCCCTATCAGTCCTCCAGGCCCTAGAGAAAGGAAAACTCTCCCAGCTGACCAAAGCATTTCAGAGGGTCGGACAAACCAGAAGAGTTGTTCTTCAGTGGATACCAGCCCACTGTGGGATTCCAGGAAATGAAAGGGCAGGCGAGCTGGCGAACGAAGGAGCCCAGGAAGAACAACTTGAAAATAGTGTCAGCTATAGTGAGCGAAAGACCATCATCAAGGCATTGATGAGGCCGAGGACAAACAGAGACGACTACCACTTGATGTCCAGAGAGCAGCAGGTCGTCCTTATCAGGCTGCGCACCAGCCACAACAGGCTCAATGCTCATATGAACCGAAAGTACAGGCTGGCACCATCACCAACATGCGCGTGTGGTCTGGAAGACCAAACAGCAGAACACATACTCCAGAGTTGTCTCTTACTTGAAGAAGAAAGGAGGGAAGTGTGGCCGTTACCAACTCCCCTGCAGACCAAACTATATGGCAGCCGCGACGACATGGAGAAAACGACGACATTCATTACCCATACCGGATTGACAGTATAGCCACTGCGAACGAGAAGAAGAATCACCATCTCATCAACATCCTCCTCGTCATCAGCGTCTTCATCTTCCTGCTCCTCCTCCTTTTGCTCCTCTTCCTCCTTTTGCTCCTCTTCCTCCTTTTGCTCCTCCTCCTCCTTTTGCTCCTCTTCCTCCTTTTGCTCCTCTTCCTCCTCCTTTTACTCCTCCTCCTCCTTTTGCTCCTCTTCCTCCTTTTGCTCCTCTTCCTCCTTTTGCTCCTCTTCCTCCTCCTTTTACTCCTCCTCCTCCTTTTGCTCCTCTTCCTCCTTTTGCTCCTCTTCCTCCTTTTGCTCCTCTTCCTCCTCCTTTTACTCCTCCTCCTCCTGCTGCTGCTCCTCTTCTTCCTCCTCCTCCTCCTTTTGCTCCTCCTCCTCCTCCTCCTTTTGCTCCTCCGTTTGCTCCTCTTCCTCCTCCTTTTGCTCCTCTTCCTCCTCCTCTTACTCCTCCTCCTCCTGCTGCTGCTCCTCTTCCTCCTCCTCCTTCTTCTTCTTCTTCTCCCTCTTCCTCTTCCTCCTCCTCCTCCTCCTCCTCCTCCTCCTCCTCCTCCTCCTCCTCCTCCTCCTTCCTCCTTCCTCCTCCTCCTCCTCCTCCTCCTCCTCCAACGTTCAATATAGTTGGTTCGGTTTGTGTGTGTGTGTGTGTGTGTGTGTGTGTGTGTGTGTGTACGCGCGTGCGTGTACGTGTGCGTATATGCAGGCGTGCGCGTGCACGCGAGTGTGTGTGTGTATTGCATGTATGCATACGTGCATGTACGTTGAATGTATGTATGTGTATGTGCGTTGTGTGCGAGTATGGATGCGTGTGTATGTACGTGCAAGTATGTGCATGCATACGTGCATGAGTGTGAGCATGTGAAATATATAGCAAGAGTAAACCAACATCTTACTTCATTACAGAGACATTGTGGTGAGAAGAAAAGCTTCAAAGTGACCCGAATGACAGCCCTTGCTCGCTGCACATTTGTGATGTGGACACAGTGCGATGAGACCGACGTCAGGCAAGACGCACACGATAATATCCCTTTCGGAAAGCATGCAGGCCTTTTAATCCTGCTACGAAGAATCGATAGACTTCCAAAGACCTATAATTCTTGAACTCTTCCAACGTGTACGTTGATGTTCCGAGTACAACAATTAAAATGTCCATGGCACTCGTTGGCGGAGTGTTCCTCAATTCCGGATCAAGTTGGTCCTTCGTCAGCTGGTATGGATGGATGGATGGGTGGATGGATGGATGGGTGGATGGATGGGTGGATGGATGGGTGTAGTTTTACGGCTCATCAGCCATTGTAGGCTACGTAAGGCCACCGAGCACAAAAACCACTAGAATAGTTCCGAGTCTGTGCAAATCAAGTCACGATGTCCCTAATTATTCGCCTGTTACGAATCGCGAAGGGAGACGCGGTGGGTCAATTCTTACACACACACACACACACACACACACACACACACACACACACACACACACACACACACACACACACACACACACCCAACCCACAGGGAGCGTCGCTGGTATAGATCGAGCCCGCCGATCACCTCAATTCTGTTGAGGTAAAATCGACAGGCATCGGGCTTGCGAAAGTCAACGTAACGCGTTTTCTTCCTCACGGACATTACCTTAGAAAGAAAAATGTATCAACTAACTCTGATTATTTTAGATGTTGGTTTCTTGGCATGTCCAAGCTTACCATGTCGGAGCAGATGAAACAAATGAGCCGCCTAGTTTCAAAATGGCCGCCTAGTCGCTGGCATTCTAGTTCACTAGAGACTACGCCTACCGGCGAAAGTGTCTCTAGCCCAGTTGACATCACGTGATGGAAGGTTTTCATCCGAAATATGCAAATGGAGATCACACGAGAGGCTTGTGGGATTGCCGATCTGCTCCCTGACTTACGCCGTTAAAGTAGTTCTAGGACTATTTCGCACAAAACTCTTAACTTACTCTTGCTGAGGCAATAAACAAGCGTTTATTCGATAAAATAAAATGTTTGTGTTGATATGGAAACAAGTTTTGACATCCGAATGATTTCTGTAAAAAGAGGAGAGAAAAAGCGTATCAGAACGAACTATTTTTGGCGCAATGCTGTAATGCGAAGGGTCAAGTCTATTACGCATTCATTGCGAACTGTGCCAGAGTCACTACTGACTCGGGTTCACAGAATGCGTCGCTGGCTGACACACTGAGTAAAAGCATGGAGGCATTGAGGGCATTTCGGGAATGCTTGAACTCAAGTCCGTTGAGTTTCTGTGCATAATAGTTTTTGACGACTTTCAGGCTTCGTAAACATAGTTTCGTAACTCTGTGCAGATCTACAAAAAATGCATTCATTTCCCTTGGATGATAATGCAATATTTGAAACGACCAGCTTTTCCCCTACAAAACCTAATTCTTGTGTGTGTGTGTGTGTGTGTGTGTGTGTCTGAACTGCTTACGTGTATGTGTTTCGAATTTTCTCAAAGCTTTTTGTTGAATACATGTAGTTTACAAATTCTACCAGGAAGCATTAGGCAGAAAGTAACTGAGCTGTCTGGAGGTCAGACCGATAATACAGTAACTTAGGGGGAAAATATGTGAATAGCATCGTAGGAGATGAAACGGCAAAACTATGTGGTCGAAAAAAAGTGATGTCAACATTGAGAGAAGATGACAAACATGTCCTTAAGCAATCTGTTATTGTTGTGATTGCTGTTGTTTTCGTTGTCGTTGTTATTACAGAATGTCCACTGTCCGTAGATATTTTTGTTTTCGTTCTAGCTCTGGTGATTTTCGTGATCAATGCCACACAATGACCAACAATGGCTGACAGGCCGCGTAACTCTACCCACCTTCATCTGAGCAGTGAACCATCGCCGATTGTCGCTGTCTTTTCGCTCTGGAATAACGTCGTCTCCCTGAAGGCACGCTTGCCTTGTATTGGGTGTCAGAGGCACGGTTTGCACGTGCCAGATGTTGGTCGCAACAGACAAAGAAAACACACGAAAAGGTTATCATGTTTTGTTTGCAATGGCAACGTGTCCTCGATCAAGTAGTTCGGCTGACGGTTTCGTGCACACATTGTCCCTGACGCTGCACTCAGTGCCGTGGTTCAATGCATTCAGATGGGCTTGGAAAGGTGCAATGGACAGAGAACTGAATAACATCCGGTATGTCTTTCACTGTGAAATTGATCTCTATGGAAGTGCATCCATTCAACAGCAGCTGCACGATGTCTACGTGCCTGCAAGTTATCAGTCGAGACTGAACATTTCAGGAGAACCCCGCGTGTTCACATTCAGAACAAAAGTTCCTTTAAATATTCAACAACACGACAACACACACATCTGCTCTGTGCTGTCCATACCGGTTTTCCCCCGACACCATGCAGACTGTTCAAGTCCCGGTAGGCTGATCTAAATATTGCAGAGCTCGACAAACATCACGAAATATTGCCATTAGGGCAAAACACTATCTATAAGCATTAAATCAAATGAATGCATTTGCATGTTCACGTCACACATCTGCCACGTGCAGAATCTTTATGTGACAGTGTGTGTACTCATGGGCGTCGGGAGAAGAAAAAAACAAATTACATCTGAAACGGCAGGCTGAAAGAACAACACTGACAACAACGACCTGTCCTATCCGTGCCAGTCGAGCCGCTTGTTTGGTCGTGCTTTAAACAGCATTGCAGCAGAGGACGGAGACAGAGGCAGGAAACCCATCAGACCCATCAGAGGCAGGAAAACCGTCAGTTTACGCCATCTTTGGCGTGCTGGCACACTTTTCAAACCTGTGCAGACATTTGCACGTTTGCATACATACATGCATACCCTAACGAAGACAGTCACCGCCAAACCTTTAGGAAGACCTTCGTCAACAACTTGCCGCTGCAAGAGAGCGAACACTCAGGGCTGCCTCTGCCTTAACCCTGCCCTGACCACTGGAGTTCTATGTCCCCCATATGCAAAAGCCTGTGCGCTTCGGACTTTGGTCTCCGAAGACACATGCGTGCCCACCGCAGATGACTTCACAACCATTTGTCTCCCTCGGCCCGTCAGAGACTACCAGGAGGATAAGAAAAATGTATATATGGTGTGGCTGGTCTTCTTCGTAAAGTCCTGTCGATACGGGGGTATTCCAAGCTTGCGCCAGGAAGTCGAATTCCAGAAATTCGGTGGTCTTTCTCAAAAGATTTTACTCATGCAAAGGTCGATTCATAGCGACAGAAACTAATCAGTAATCAGCATTTCCATAAATGCACTCCACTCTCGGTCCTGATTCCCCTGAGGACACAATCGCTGTCATCCACGCTCTTACACGTGTCTTCTGTCGTACTCTCACTTGTCTTTTGACCCTCTCACGCTGCACTGCTATATATTTTACATGCTATCTAGCAATTTCTAGAACAACGAGAATGGCCGGAGACGCGTTGTTATTTGTAGAAGCCACGTGCTTTCAGCCATGTTGGTAGGAGACGAGCGCTGTCTGCTAAGCTGTGCTCAAATAGATGTGCAACCATGCCGACTTCTTGCTGTTTTAACAACCAACAAAAATAAAAATTAAGAGGAGTCAAACGCTCCTACTACTTTATATCAGAGAAAACCAATCAAGGTCTGCTTGTGCAAAGGGTGACCGAAGCTAGAAGAAGAGGCTGGAAAAAGAAGATTTACAGAATAGATCTTACCTTTCGAGACAAACACCCGGCGAGAATCAGCAGATATCTCCCACAAATCCTGCTACAAAGAATCGATAGACTTCCAAAGACCTAAAATTTTTGAACTCTTCCAACGTGTACGTTGATGTTCCGAGTACAACAATTAAATATGTCCATGGCACTCGTTGGCGGAGTGTTCCTCAATTCCGGATCAAGTTGGTCCTTCGTCAGCTGGTATGGATGGATGGATGGGTGGATGGATGGAGGGGTGGATGGATGGATGTAGTTTTACGGCTCATCAGCCTTTGTAGGCTACGTAAGGCCACCGAGCACAAAAACCACTAGAATAGTTCCGAGTCAGTGCAAATCAAGTCACGATGTCCCTAATTATTCGCCTGTTACGAATCGCGAAGGGAGACGCGGTGGGTCAATTTTTACACACACACACACACACACACACACACACACACACACACACACACACACAACCCACAGGGAGCGTCAGCTGGTATAGATCGAGCCCGCCGATCACCTCAATTTTGTTGAGGTAAAATCGACAGGCATCGGGCTTGCGAAAGTCAACGTAACGCGTTTTCTTCCTCACGGACATTACCTTAGAAAGAAAAATGTATCAACTAACTCTGATTATTTTAGATGTTCGTTTCTTGGCACAGCCAGCTTACCATGTCGGAGCAGATGAAACAAATGAGAGCAAAGCGAAACGATCACTCGTGCACTGAGTTTTGATGCGTGACCGGGACACTCCCCGCAGTATGCTTTGTTTGCTTTGTAAGGATTGAGCACTAACTGTAAGTGTAAAAATGGTCAGTTATTAATATAATCGGTGATTATAATTGTCATGAAACTTTTTTTTGTGCTTTAATGCCATTTTCTTGTCATAATCACACATTACATTTCGCCGAATGCGGGCAAGTTGATCATGCACTCATCGACTCGATGATCGTGAATTTTCTGTCCTCGCCTGACCAGGGAAACAAAATAGTCAATTCAAGCCAGAACTAAACAGTTATCTGCTGCCACTCATTCGAGCTTTACATGAAACATTATATCACACTAGCTCGATCGTCTGCTGGCGTAGTGGCTACGGTTCGATCGTGTTCCTCTGCTAGGTATGAACGGTATGGTTTGTTTACTTATCTTCTGTGGGTTTTGTGCAGAAATAATATGTTACAATAGTCTCTTCATATGACTATTTTCGATTAGTTTTTGATCTAATTAAACTTTTTGCATGTTTTAATGCCATCCTTTTGCCACGATCTAGCGATCATCACTCCTCAAAACAGACCCGAAACATACCCCAACATATAGCACCGGAAGCTATATAACCTACCATCATGGCTGTGCTGATAATTACCATATGACCCCTGGTGAACACTTCTCCGGCCATTCTTCGTCACTGCTATGAAACTCCTCACTGTCGCTGTCTCGCATACAGTTATCAATGATAACATGCGCTATCTCGGCTGTAAAGCGAGTAGGACGCGTTGATCGCGAAGTTCCAGGCTCTGGTGTTGACATTTCGAAAATTTCGAATGTAAACTACTCAAAAACCTCGTTCAAAAATGGCCAAAACAAAGCCTACTGGCGAAATGCGCTTAATATTCATGAAGCTAAAAGAAGTAGGGAGACTCTTGTCCAACTTCAGAAATGTATTGCAGAGCTTTCGGGGCCAAGTAGGCTCCTTCGTCAGTTGACTGCACTGACGAAGGAGCCTACTTGGCCCCGAAAGCTCTGCAATAAATTTCTGAAGTTGGACAAGAGTCTCCCTACTTCTTTCGTCTCACCTACGAGTCCAACACCAGCCTCCTTTTTTCAAGATTCTTGAACCTAGTTATTTACTGGTCTTACTGCACTGAAGAGTTCCTGAAAAAGTTGATAGAAATGCTGTAATGACTCGGAAACGAAAAGAATCCCCTCGTGGCGCAGGGTGCGGCTCTCCGTAGGGAAAGAGATAAGGAGAGAACAACTTGGTCTCTGACAAGTGTCACAAGACAGCCTCTCTGAGCTCGGCTATCTGCAAGCATTCCATGTTCCCGCTAACTAGATCTCTTCTTACACTCAGCCTTACAACATCCGTTTTACAGGTACTTTCCGCGCCACGCGTTTCTGCTATTACTATTGGTGATTTCAAAGAGCGAAAATGGCAGTTGTATTCAGTTGAGGAAGCATTCCTAGACAACAACCAATGTTACTGTTCCAAACTCCAGACCGCAGTCATTAGTTTTCATTTAAGCATTCCCACGGTTGACGCAGAGGTTCCACGTTTGTTTTTCGTTTGAGGATTCAAAACTTGTTTTTCATTAACCCGTCTCAGAATCTCAATGGCGTGCACCACTTTGGAGTTTAGGCACTGTCGTTGGTGCAGATTCCAGGTTGAGCATGGTGAACGTTGTAAACAGACGGATGAGTTGTTTCTGGCAACACGTTTTTAACTGTTGAATTCGTCTCCTCCTCCTCCTCCTCCTCCTCCTCCTCCTCCTCCTCCTCCTCCTCCTCCTCCTCCTCCTCCTCCTCCTCCTCCTCCTCCTCCTCCTCCATTATCATCGTCCTTCATGTTTCATACGGCACCGACTCCAGCTGATATTGCTCGATGCGCCCGAACACTCACTCGGGTGAGAAGACCGACACCATTGGATTTGTGGCTCACTTCAGAAGCCTCCAGTCAAACGAACCACTTCCACGTGAGGACCTGCCACCATGACCTGCAAGTCGACGAAAACCGCTGTTTCTGCAGACATCTGGACAGACAGCTGGTTGAGGAATGAGACAGAAAAGTAATCAGGAAAACTAAAACTGAGTGTTTAAATAAGTTTGCAAGTTTCAATCATCTTTATTCGGGGGTCTCTTATTTCTTGGTATGGTAGCAGACAAGGTAACGATGCATCACCCTTATATGATTTTAACGTATTTGTATCTATCCTTCGACAGAAAAGGTCATATTTGATTGAGAATTATGTCATCTGACGCCGAGATGGTTGAAATAGAAAAACAACCGCAAAAAGTTGAGGTTACAGTAACCCGACCTACCCAATTCGGGGAATTCACAAAATAGTAAAAAGAAAAAACGTTTTCAGTGAAAGAGAAATACTAATTGGTAAATCTGGCCTCTTCAATAAAAAAAGAAGAAAAATTAAGGGCGGCCTACCGATCTTTTTGTGTGTGGCCATGTTACCTAAACCCTCATAAGTGATTTTTAAAAAAAGCTAAAAAGCTGAGAAATTAATGAAAAGTTACTATTCTCTTTAAAGAGTTCGTTCGAAGGTCCAAACAACCTGAATGATTGATGGGAAAACACACACACACACACACACACACACACACACACACACACAAACACACAAACACACACACACACTCACACACACAAACACACAAACACACACACACTGACACACACACTAACACACATACTAACACACACACACTAACACACACACACTAACACACACACACACACTAACACACACACACACACACACACACACACACACACACACACACAAACACACACACACTGACACACACACTGACACACACACACACTAACACACACACAAACACACATACACACACACTAACACACACACACTAACACACACACACACACACACACACACACACACACAAACACACACACACTAACACACACACGCACACACACACTGACACACACACACTAACACACACACACACACACACACACACACACACACACACAAACACACAAACACACACACACTGACACACACACAAACACACACACACACTAACACACACACACACTAACACACATACACACACACACACACACTAACACACACACACACACACACACACTAACACACACACACTAACACACACACACACACACACACACACACACACACACACACACACACACTAACACACACACACACACACACACACACACACACACACACACTAACACACACACACACACTAACACACACACACACACTAACACACACACACACACACACTAACACACACACTAACACACACACACTAACACACACACACTAACACACACACACTAACACACACACACACACTAACACACACACTAACACACACACACTAACACACACACACTAACACACACACACTAACACACACACACTAACACACACACACACACTAACACACACACACTAACACACACACACACACTAACACACACACACACACTAACACACACACGCACACTAACACACACACGCACACACACACACACACACACACACACACTAACACACACACACTAACACACACACACACTAACACACACACTAACACACACACACTAACACACACACACACACACACACACACACACACACACACACACACACACACACACACACACACACTAACACACACACACACTAACACACACACACACTAACACACACACACACTAACACACACACACACACACACTAACGCACACACTAACACACACACACACTAACACACACACGCACACACACACTGACACACACACACACACTAACACACACACACACACTAACGCACACACACACACTAACGCACACGCACAAAACCAAATCGCCACAACATTACAATCCACAAAGCTGTTTCAAGCTGCAATGCCTTCCCTGCCAGACTCATAGTCTTAACTCATTGATTCAGTGTGTTCTGCAGCACTGTACTTTTTCTTGTTGACAGCCAGGAGTTCCAGGCTATTAGACGTTTATAGCCAGCTGCTCTACATCGTTTTCACTTCATAGCTTTCCTTGACAGCTGTAAACTTTTGGCCTATTTTTCACTCTGTTGATAGGGAACACACTAGCAAACGCATTCCAGTGTTCGCAGTCAGTTTTCTTTGCTCCCTTCACTGTTGACGAGTTTTCTAGATTGCTCACACGATTATAACTTTATTTTATTTTTAAATACCATTCCCTGACGGTTTTTTCTACTGCTTCCTTCTCACTATGAGTTTCCAGACTGTCACACATTCACAGTGGTTCTCTTGACAGTACGGATTGCGTGACGACCTGCAGGTTGCGAACTCTCTCTCTCTCTCTCTCTCTCTCTCTCTCTCTCTCTCTCTCTCTCTCTCTCTCTCTCTCTCTCTCTCTCTCTCACACACACACACACACACACACACACACTCATAAACACACACAGTTGTGAAAATGTTAATTCAGAAATAAAAGATATCTTCGTTTTATCAACGGTCATCCACTTCTATCGTTTAGAATCCTACATAAGGTAGACAGCCCAAAATTTCTGATTTTTGTATACCTTTTTCATGTTCCTAACTACCACAATGAACACGTTAACAACAGATGAAATGGGGCAGAGAAAAAAGCAACACATATCATTATCTGGGCCGGGTGATCAACATCATCTCTCATACTCAGTTATAAAATATGATTCATTCTTAGCGGGGGAAAATCGTGTAAAAAATAACCTTGTGTGTGCGCAGGTTGTCAACATAGTCCGCACTTCATTACATTTTTACAACAAATGTGCCAGACTGCCATACACATGTACCTCATCAAATCTTCACAACCAATGTTCTATAGAGTCAAATACAAATACTTCATTGCACCGTCACAACCTCTAGACAGTCAAAAACATGCACTCCATTACACCTTCACAACCATGTTCAAGACAGTCAAAAACATGCACTCCATTACACCTTCACAACCAATGTTTTAGACAGTCAAATTCATGCACTCTATTACACCTTCACAACCATGTTCTAGACAGTCAAATACATATACTCCATTACACCTTCATAACCAATGCTCTAGATAGTCAATACATGCACTCCATTACACCTCCATAAGCAATGTTCTAGACAGTCAAATACATGTAATCCATTACATCTTCCCAACCAATGTTCTAGACAGTATTTTAAAAACAT
>JAWQFJ010028114.1:30000-52500 GCA_034096865.1 Theodoxus fluviatilis | reverse complement strand
ACTAGTGTGATATAATGTTTCATGTAAAGCTCGAATGAGTGGCAGCAGATACCTGTTTAGTTCTGGCTTGAATTGACAATTTCGTTTCCCTGATCTGGCGAAGACCGAAAATTCAGGATCATCGAGTCGATGGATCAACTTACCCGCAGGCCGCACTCAGCGTAACCATTGGGTCGATGATGACAAGAAAATGGCATTAAATCACAAAACAAAGTTTCATGACAACTAAAATCACCGATTATATTAATAACTGACCATTTTTACACTTACAGGCATACAGCTAGTGCTGATACGTTTTTCTTTTTTATTGTGACCTTTCTAAGGTACCGGTACTCGTTAGTTTGGATTTGCGAAGGATTCCATGATTGTAAACAAACTATGCCAAACTTGCCAACAACATGAAACTCGTTTTCGTTCCTCAAGCAAGCTGAATACGACGTTTATCAGATGTAAAAATAATTGCAGTCACTTATCTGATATGAAATGATCCGAGCAGACTCTAAATTTTCGAGTGTTTATCTCGAAGGTCAGATCTCTTCTGTATATCTTCTTTATCCATTCTCTTCGTCTGGCTTCGGTAACCCTTCGCATAATCGGACCTTGATTGCTTTTAACTGATGGTATACGGTAGTAGGAGCGTTTGACTCCTCTTTCTTTGTATTTTTTTTAATTGTTGAAGCAATCTTTAATGCAGCAAGAAGTCGGCATGGTTGCACGTCTCCGTAGCACAGCTTAGCAGACAGCGCTTTCTATCCTACCATCATGGCTGAAAGCGCGTGGCTTCTCCGGAAGTGACGACAACGCGTCCCCGGCCATGGTTGGATGAGGTCTGACTTGCACACATAACAGTCACTGCCTTCATTCGCGCTGTCTCTTTCTCTCAAAACCAGAAGAGGTCATGAGAAATCAAATAATAATAATTTAATCAAATAATGGCAAACTATGATATCTTCATGCAAAAATCAAGCATGCACAAGAAGAATATTTAGTAATAGGCCAGACTTAATTAATGAATGTTAAAGTTTATCCTCAGTTCCACTTGGATGACTTATCTCATGTGTCTATTGAAAACGCTCACCGAATGTTCGTCGATGAAACAATGTTCACATAACACGCGTTCACTGACTTTCAAGTCCAGAATTTGCAGGGGAAGGTAGAGGTTCACAGTTACCGCTGAAGAGATAGCGGTAGCAGCATCGCTGGTGGGCAGGCGTCTCTGATAGGAGTTACAGGGTCAGAACTCGTCTCTGGTCACAGCAAAAGGGGTGAAGGCAGCAGCGTTGATGGTCAGGCACCTCAGCGTTGATAGGCACCTCAGCGTTGATGGTCAGGCACCTCTGAGACGAGTTGAAGGGAATAGCTTGCGTGTTCAGTCCAAAGTGAAGAGGCGACCAGTTCTCGTTGCTTTTGATGAACTCCAACGCTGAGGGGAAGAGCCACTCATGTTCTGACACGTTGTGGTGACCTGTTGACCCCACCCCCTAACTGGGAGGCAGCTGAGGTTGTTGCTGACTCCCCCACAATTAAACTATTCCCTGGGGACTGATGTGCTAGCGCCTCTGACAGGACTCTGAGGACGCTTTCTTTGTCCTACACGCCACGCTTGGCTGCACGGGGATGTCCGGTGTCACGAAATGAGTTTTCTGCTGCGATGAGATTTCTGACGGGCTCAGTGCGCATGCGCAGATTTCTTACGGGCTCACTGCGCATGCGCAAACATGCGACACAGTTTCCGCCGCGATGAGATTTCTTCATTCCTCCAACGATTTCCTTTTGTCATGGACCCCCAACGCATGGCAAAGTTTTCAGAAAGAATGACTAGACTCAAGGAATTTCTGAAGACCAAAAAGCACGCACCGGAATCATCAAAAAGTCAACAAAGGAAGATTTTGAATCAGTCCACTGAGTCCGTCAGAAATTTCATCGCAGCATGCGCACTGAGTCCGTCAGAAATCTCATCGCAGCAGAAAACTCATTTCGTCACACCGGAAAACTGTCCCACAGAAATAGTGATTGCCAAACCAGTGCGACCCCCTGGCTGGATTCACCGATGTGGTATAGATAACAATCGAGGCTTTCTCTATTTCTTCCTTTCCACTTCAAAGTGGCTGGGTTCACACGTGGGGAACCTGGATAACAATGGCTGCTCTCTCAATTCATTCCCTTGATTCGCTTGGCTGGACTCATAGATGGGGGATCATCACAACACACACACACACACACACACACACACACACACACACACACACACACACACTTGTAAGCACATGCACGATCGCGCGCGCACACACACACGCACGGGGTGCTGGTAACTACCGCGACCGTCACTACCGTGTGTAACACTACCGCGTGTAACACTACCGCGAGTATTTTCATTACTACATGCTGCACGATGACAAAAAAGTAAGATACATTAAAAAAAGACAGTTTGCTCCATACGTAACACGTTCAACTTATTGAAAGTATTTTACTCACACTTACCGTTGAACTGAAGGACGAACCTGTAGGAAGACAATCCGAGGTGGAGAGACATATATGCAAAAAGGAAGCGCATGTACAGGCACGAAGTCGCATAGCTAGACACATTGTTTGGACCAACAACTGACAAGCATACACGCACACGGATACACACTTAGACAGAGAGAGAACGAACAAACGAACAACGAACAACTGGTTTATAGTGGGGGCCTCCGGCCCATTACAAATGACAGTAATAGCACAAAGTTGGAAACAATCTTACAACTTCCCAGGCTACTATTGGACAGCGGTGACAATTGTAGCTTGTAATCCATATCATCAATCATCAGTACATTCTAATTTTCAAAAATGTATATATAGCTGTTTAACAATGGCATTGCTTCTGATCGTCTCCGAAACGCCTTATACAGATACATCGCAATATTTCTTAAGACACGAACATCGTTATTTGAGAAAATGTCTGTCACAGGTTCTTCAGCGTCATGCTGTATACTTGGTAGTATGTGTTTCGTGCGTAAGTCATAAGTAGCGGGACAGTGAAATAAAAAATGAATTTCATCTTCTTCATTTTCCATGCATAATGGACAGATATTTATGTAAGGAATTGTACTGAATCTATACTTATGCACGTACAAATCGCTTATTCCCATTCTGAAACGTATCAGAGCATCTCTAAATACTTTTTTATCTACTGCATACAGATATGGCTCTACGAAGTGATCCACCTTAAGTAGTCTATAAAAGGAATATCTGACACTTGACTGTAGCTGAATTCTCCAGTCGTTTTTGTACCATTCAATCATTCTACTTTTCAGTTGTTTTAAGAAGGTCGTTTCGTTTGGAACCATTTGACTGTCCCACTCTCTTTCAAAATTATACTTCAACAGTAACATTTTTATTCCTGTAGCCCAACCAAATCTATCATCCACCGTTTTTAGCATTGACATGTACATTTGGTGAGGATATCTATCATGGTCCATTCTCAAGAGTTTAAGCCAATATTTTATGGAGCGTATCTGAGCATTGAACTCTAATGGGTATCGACCAGTGTCACCGTAGATCATCACGTTCGGCGTTCTCGGGGCAACATTAAGGAACCACTTTAGTATAAACATATGAATAGTTTCGATACGTCTACAATCATAGATGCCCCAAACTTCTGATCCATAGAGTAGAATGGGCTGGACCTGTGCGTCAAAAATCTTACACAACACATCTGGTGTAACGACATTGAGCTTTCTCAAGGATCTCTGGATCTGGATTGACGCTGCTTTTGCTCTGGAGGCAAGATCAGACAGTATTGTATTTGTACACAGCCTGGTGGACAGGATAACTCCGAGATATTTGTACTGAGTGACAACCTCTAGCTTACGGTCATCAATCGTCCACTTCTCATGAGCAGCTATGAATCCTCCTTTACGAAAGACAACAACCTTTGTTTTTTCCGTATTTATTAGTAGTCCTAGTTTATCAGCGGCGTCCCTCAGATTATTAATTTGATTCTGAAGCCCAGGTACCGTGTCAGACAAAAGTACAATGTCATCTACAAAGAGCAGCAAGAACAGCTCAGCACCATTAGGTTCTAATTGTACCCCATGTTTACCCTTTCTAATTACTTCACGACTAAGGTGTGAAACCAAGAAGGAAAATAGGAGAGGAGACATTTTGCAACCCTGTTTCAGTCCCCGGTGGCAATTGAAGGACCCGTATGCCTGACCCTGGCATCTTACACTGCATTTCACTGTTTTATATACTGCCTTTAGCATCTGAAGCATTTTAACTCTGACCCCAGAACCTTCCAAAACTTTCCAAAGCGCTTGCCTGCTTTAAGTGTTGAACGCCTTTTGGAAGTCAACAAACAACGCATACATTTTCTTGTTACGGCTGAGGTACCTTTGCACAACATTATACAGAATAGAAATATTGTCAACAGTCGAATACCCCCTCCTACAACTAGACAGAGAGAGAGAACGATGGTGAGAGTGAGAGGGAGAGGGAGAGGGAGAGAGAGAGAGAGAGAGAGAGAGAGAGAGAGAGAGAGAGAGAGAGAGAGAGAGAGAGACGGATACACACTTAGACACAGAGAGAGAAAGAGGGTGAGAGGGAGAGGGAGAGAGAGAGAGAGAGAGAGAGAGAGAGAGAGAGAGAGAGAGAGAGAGAGAGAGAGAGAGAGAGAGAGAGAGAGAGAGAGAGAGAGAGAGAGAGAGAGAGAGAGAGCGGGGGGGGGGGGAGACTGACAGAAACACACACACACGCACTCACACACACACACGCACACAGACAGCAAGAAAGACTGTCTCACAGACAGACATACAGACAGACAGACAGACAGGCAGACAGACAGACAGACAGACAGACAGACAGACAGACAGACACACACACACACACACACACACACACACACACACACACACACAGACAGACACACAGACAGACACACAGACACAGACAGAGAGACAGACACATATACACACACACACACACACATACACACACACACACAAGCTGTGTGTGTGTGTGTGTGTGTGTGTGTGTGTGTGTGTGTGTGTGTGCGTGTGCGTGTGCGTGTGTGTGTGAGAGAGAGAGAGAGAGAGAGAGAGAGAGAGAGAGAGAGAGAGAGAGAGCGAACACCCACACACACACAGAAAACACGCACACACCACACACACACACACACACACACACACACACACACACACACACACACACACACACACACACACACACACAGAGAGAGAGAGAGGTGAGAACATGCGGATATGCAAAATTCAAGCCTTTACTGTGTCGAGGACATGTGACCAGTTTAATGATAGCACAGTATAAAAGGAGAAACACTCATCCCAGTGAATCCGGTAGTCCCTTCCCTGGTTGAAAGGTGACACGACTTGGCTTAGTCCTGACAAAATGAATATCCCATTTGCTCCCATCCCATCTAGGACAATACTGATGGGCACTTCTGTAATATAAGGCCTCTTATTCCATAGTGCGAAACACTGTGTGTGAGTGTGTGTGTGTGTGTGTGTGTGTGTGTGTGTGTGTGTGTGTGTGTGTGTGTAAGTGTTGTAGGAATGTAAAACAGTGTGCAAGTGATCCTTGTATGACACATGTATCCTGACGGTGACGCTAACCTCGAAATACACGGAGTTGAAGGTGTAGAATTGGTGAAGAAAGGAAGGGAGGTGGAAACCTTATATTACCGGAGTGCTGATTGTTCTTCCCTTCGCCTGAGAAATGCAAAAAGTGGAGTCTTGTCGATTTGAACGTACACCTCCTTTTTGATGGCACGCCGCCAAGTCGGAAAGTAACCCCTATCGCTCTCGTTGAATGGGTGACCTCTGACCCCGGAGCTAGACAGAACCAGCTGAGAGAGAGTGGATGGGACTGCTGGAGAAACTCCAAGAGGGGGGCGTGAAGGATCCATTCCACTGGAGGCATGCATCACAACTGGGGGAGTCCCTTCCCCAAACCAACTGCAAAATCTCTACCACATGTTCAATAAGGCACGGAGTGCTTCTGCTGCAAGGGCTGCGTATTCTTTACAAGAAAACGGCGCTGTCCACTCTCTCTTCTTGCAACCTTCTCTCCCCCTATAACGGAAAGGGCTTATTTTTGGCTCTCAGGCATCCATCCCCCTTTTCCTTCCCTCTAGGCTCTACTCATCCTCCTCCCCCCTCCGCTTGCCTGTGCATATTATGAGTTGGCTGATGGATGAGACGGTAGGATGGCCAGCAGTAATTGCAAACGGAAACCTTCTCTCTGCAACATCCGACACGTGTGTTACACGCATATTTCAGGAAGACAACGGCCTTTCACTCAGGGGGTCCGCGGGGGCTGGAAACCGGCGTCACGACACGGTGATTGGGTAAAAACAATGGCGCAGTGACATGCCAGTCCAGTCAGCTTTGGCAGACAACAACAGCAACGCCCTTCAAACCAGCGGGTAAAAGGGGTTTTCTCACGGCAAGGCATGGGTCGGACTTGGAAGAAAATGGGAGAGGAAGGTACTCACTGGTCTCAGCCGATCCTGAGGAGGCCTTATGACTGTCTGTAAGGTCCATACAGCGCTCCTGGCATGCTGTCTGACACCGTACGTTCACGGTGCACTCCACTCCTGTGGTAGAGATGGAGTTGGCGAGTCCACTTCCTGCAAAGGGGAGGAAGGCTGCGCTGGCAGGAAATTCGCAGCCAGGCTGGCCGTGCCCCCTTCACAGCAGACACGCCTCTTGAGTGAATCAACGACTGCGACGGGGACTAGGCAGACGCGATTTCCTTAGACTAAGCATAGGGGCAGACGGCGCGAGGCCATGCTGATGACACCGGCGATTTCTTATACTGCCACGCGCGATGGACAGATGTACCGACCGGCTGATGATGCAGCCCAGTCTGCCGCGCCAGAATGCAGGGTGAGACAACGAGTGGTGCTTGCAACTCATCACAAAGGTCCACTAACCAAGAACATTTGCTGGCCGTTGGCCAGGCCCTACTTCTCGTGCACTCAGCTCCGCCCGCTGCTGCCGCGGCGGTGATGAAGCGCGCCCCGCGATGAGACTAACTCAAGTGGACATGGAGGAAGTGAATGGTAATTTTGCGAGCGTAGGTCACAGGTGCACCTCCTGCATAATCATGACAGTAACGGCGGTGTCCCGCGTTTCGGTGAGCTGCGTGCGTGTCCCAACTAAACAGACGTTAGGTGTTGAACCAACGCTTGGGGTTAAAAAAAGTGTTGGAGAAAAAATGGACAAGGTGAACGTCGATCTTCTTCGGTGATGCGTCCGACGGGTTTCTTGTCACGCGTGGAGAATGTGTTTAATCTTTGTTTTCATCACAGCGCGAAAGTTCGCGTGTTTGTATCCTCTTAGCTGCGACTTCAGTGGGTTGGGCGTAAGAACAGGCCCATCGCGTCTCCCAACGCGCTTCCTAAAGTGCGAATAAGTAGATAAATCGATCATTATTTGATTTGAATTGCTCTAACCAGCAGTTCTGGTGATTTTGTAGTCAATGGCCTGTGGAATAGTGTCACCTGAGCACATCAGTTTATGTGTGGCGGAGAAAAGGCCCGCCAGTAGGCATACATGTATATTTCATGCCATTCCCTATTTGTCACCCTCGAAGTAAAATTGCTCTCGCTGCATCAGTTAGACATCCACCAAACTTTTAAAAAAGATAGTAGAGAATACATGTCTGTTTTTGTCTCACTTATTCGCTGCTTTCATCAAAGTGGGATGAAAGCTGCTCGAATGAAAACTCAACAACAATACACCTTGAGTCAATCCCATAGCAAACTACTGGCCGAGCGACTATATGACAACTTCGAAGTAAAATTACTCGTGTCGCACCCAATAGATTTCCACGAAACTGTGCTTAATGTTAGAGCAAACTTGGAAATTTATGTTTCGTTTCTTCTTTTCAAAATCAAAGCAAAATTTAGTCGATCTGGTAACTTAAAAGATAACAGATTTTCATGCTTAGCTTAGTTATTCAATTTCCCTCGCAATTGGTGCATATCGCTGTTCTTCCTCGGCACACAATGATACATACCTTATCTTGACAAATGACTGAACATGGAGTCGGGCTTTCTCGTTCCGGAGCACGAAGGTTTGATTCAATCCACCTCTCCCGCAAGATGGCTGAAAACCGTATAGAAATATCACGAAAAGAAAACGGCAGCCATTATTGGCAAGGTTCTAATATACGATGCATAATTCAATGTAGTCATGAATATTTCTTTTCGATTATTCATGGCTTGAAATCCACCAAAAGAAGCAAGCAAAACATTGCCAACACCGCCATGCTCGCTTAAAAAAAAACCTGCGTGCGAGGTGTGGTTTTTCCGTCAGATGGTTAACTCCCCCTAAAATGTGTACCACGTGATACGCAAGGGGAAACACTCCGTGGAGGCTGAGGGGCCGTAAACTCCACTTTCATCTTCATCTTCACCCAGAAGTTGAGAGCTCCGCTGACGTTCCCTCAACAAGTCTGTCGTGTCCTCTGGTTGAGAAATAATAAGGAAAACCTGTCACGTCGAAGTTGTCAGACAGAACACCCCCCCCCCCCCCCCCCCAACTTTTGTGAAAGAAAGGGCCACAGGATTCGTGTTGGCACTACTTGCCAAGCGCTTATCCAGACATTGGATGCAACACTAAAGCCGATGCTTTGTTACTACAGGATACAATGGACCTTTTTCACGGCAACCATCTTGGCAACTCGGAACGAGGCGAGCACATCATAACGATGGATAGATGGATGGATGGAGTTTTACGGCCTATCAGCCTTTGTACGCTATGAAAGGCCATCAAGCACGAAAATCACTAGAATAGTTCCAAGCGCAATTCAAATCAGACTGTCCCTATTTATTCGCCTCATATAAATGTGTAGGGAGACACAGTGGGTCTATTCTGACCCCCAACCCACAGTGCTGTGAGCACTAGAAACTGCTGTATTTTTCCATGTGCACGAATAATGCAAGGTGCGAATCGGGTCGGGTTTTATCGTTTCATTCCATTTCAAATAACGAAGGTATACAACAATCCTTGATACAGAAGATTCGTTGCGATGTCGGTCTAAAATTCAAGGCGCTTTTGCAGGATGTAGCAACGCAGCGTACATATATCAGTGATTCACAAATCAGTGTTAATGATATTTATGAGAACGATCAAATTTTGGTGTCCTTTTTGAGGAAATTCTCTTAAGAGAATTTCACCCTCGGTCGCCGCTGTGCAGCGACAAGTGACGGTTTTACTCCTCGGTAGGAGGGGCAATGTGGGTGAAGCATCTTTCCCAAGGATGCAACTCTAGGATCTGTGCAGCTTCGAACACCGCACCTATTAGCTGCAAGAGAATGCAGTTCTAACGCTCTATATGCTCGGCTTCTGACCCCCACAGTGTTCGACGCTTTAAACATGTGGTTCTGTCATTATAGGGAAATTTGACGAGTGATGCACACCTACAATGAATTATACATTTTTAAGCTTATATGTTTAATTTAAAGCACACATTTTTAATGTATAAAAAATCCGCAAATTTGTATTCAGCTCATTATTGCATGCATCGTAAATTCTGCGATCACACGCACTGGACACAAACACATCATACCCATTGATGAATGAATGAATACTGAATGAAAGTAATTTCTAGGGATGTCTGCCTTTGTAGACTATTCAATGCCGTTGATTACGATTAATAATCAATAATTGGTTATTATGAAAGCAAGTCAAGCGACGAGTTTCCTAGTTATTTGCCTCTTACAAAACGCATAGGGAGACGCGATGCGTTCACGTTGACAACTCATACGAATCCATCTGCAATGAGATAAATTGCTCACAAAGCAGTAGTTGTGTGACCTGAAAAAGACAGAAGATACGATACGTAGGTTGTTGCAAAAAAAGCTACTAAATGTATACTATCTTGGTAGTCTATGTGACACAGAATGTGAGTGGAGCTGCAACCGCGTGATGTGCAGGCCTCGCTTTGAAACTAACATGGCCGCCGCAAGAATAAGGTCCATGCCGCACACTCAGCGTCTTGTCACAAAATTCAGTCGAATCACATCTATATCAGGCCCCACAAACAGCTTTTTTTGTGCTCACACATGTGAACACATGCCAGCCATTTTTCTCCCGTTCGCGTGCAAAATGCAATTTTTAAGACACACTGGCACACATACAAAGAAACCACAACCGAATGGCAGTATGCATTTCTTAAAGCTCTATGTAGATTACATCAATAGTTCAAATCGCTGCTTTGTTCAAATCGAAATGTGGGTTACTGATTGATCAGGTACACTGGCAACCGGTGAACTCGGTAACCTTGACAACAACCAATACTGTTGAGACTCCTTAGGACAAGAGTCCGCCAAGACATATATTCACGGCTCCAGATGTATACTCTTCAACGTTTGCTAAAGATAAGAAACTCAAACACTGATTAAAGTGAACACATTTGTTCTGGAGATCAAAAATAAAATAACGTATTAAATAAACATTTGCACTGAGAGTTTTCACAATCAGTGAAATGAAAATATTGACATTACCCCGCTCAGGTGAAACACAAACGTTAGACTACCACAAACATTACCTTTTCACTCAATGGATAGATTTTGCCAACTTGTCTTTTTACGAGTAGAAATGAAGAAAACTTTCTCAGTACCAAGTCTGCGACCCTTTCACATTAATCACAGGCTGGCAGCGCCGTCTCACGCTGCAGATGAGTCTCTGGAGCGCCGCCTGTTCCAAAGCATTCCACTCCTGCTGGAAAGGGGGGGGGGGGCGTCCTGGAGCTCTCTCAGAGCCTGCGGCTGGTGAGAACGCTTCCCAATCGCCCTCTGGAGCATGTTCCAACAGTGTTTGATGGGATTCAGATCCGGGGATCTAGCGGGCCACTCCATACGCACGAGGGCTTCTCGCTCCAGGTAGTCGGTGATGATCCTGGCACGGTGTGGTGGAGTGTTGTCATCCATGAGGATGAAGTCTTCACCAACAGCATTAGCAGAGGGCCTGACGTAGACATAAAGAACTTCATCCCTTTGCCTCACAACGGTCACAGAGCCTCGTGGGAGGACATGCAGGTCAGTCTTGTCTTGCATGCTGCTGCCTCCCCAGACTATCATTGATCCTCCCCCGTAGCGGTCGTGATACCTTACGCAGGCGTCCTTGTATCGTTTCCCTGGCCGTCGCCACACTCTGGCACGGCCATCCAAGATGCCCAGACAAAATCTCGACTCGTCTGTGAACACCACAGGTGTCCAGTCAAGGACTGTCCAGGTCAGGTGGTCTTGGGCTCACGCAAGTCGTCGTTGTCGTTGGTCGTAGTTGAGAGGCAACCTTACGAGAGGTCTCCTGGCTTCGACCCCTGCCTCATAAAGCCGTCTGCGTACCGTTTGATTGTAAACGGAGGTTCCAGTGGCCTGCATGAGGTCAGAAGGCAACCCAGTTGCCGTCCGGAACCGATTACGGCGTGTCTCCATGACCAGATAGCGGGCCTCCCTCGGAGTTGTGGCGCGTTGTCTGCCTTCACCGTGTCTTCAGGCTGCAGTTCCAAACGTCTGGTACCTCTGCCATGCCCTGCTGATGACGCTTTGAGACACGCCGAGGGCGGTCGCAACTTGAGTCTGGGTGGATCCCCCTTCCGGCATTCCATTGCAAAACCCAGATTGTTCTGGTGCCAGGTGTCGCCTCCGCCTTCCTTGAGTGATCTCTTATCACAGCAATTCACCAAATGACATAATAAAGTCGAAGTCCAAGTGTAAATAAATGTTCAAGATTTTCTCTCATAGCCCAGAAAACTGTAAAATTGGGAGTATCCCTCAGGGTGAATCCGTAATACCCCTACGATTGAGAATTTGATAATATTTTTCAGTGGGTAGGCTTCTAACTAGAAATAAATTCCTTATCAAATGATAACGCAAAATGTGTGTCTAACTGAATACACGTCACTTCAAAATTGCTATCCTTAGCAAAATTTGAGCAGATATACATGTATGTTGAAGTCTCAGCCACACATACAAATTCCGCGCGCGAAGCTTGAAATAGAAGACACATAACCGGATTATGCGTCTCAAAACACTTTCTCAACTTTTTCCACCAAGAGTTATTAATTCGTTCACGAGACCACAAGAAACATTTTCGCGACTCCTTCAAAATTAGTACTGATCTTTGGTTTGGTTCGGTCCCGATTTCTTTGCATTTGTGTAAGTAATTCTTCAAATGAGTGTTTTGCATACGAACTGGAAATGAAATAAATGGCGGAGTGTGGGGAGTCGAACGCTAGTCTTGGCCAGTCATAAATGTACTGCGTGTGGGGCTAGAAATAGATATCACATGACCAGATGCTGTGTCTGAACACGGTGTGTGGCATTTGCATGCATTGACAAAGCACTGGTTTAATATGCAGCACGTCTTGTGCATGTGTGTGTGTGCGCGCGTGTGCGTGTGTACGTGCATGTGCGCGTGCGTGTGCGTGCGTGTGTGTGCGTGCGTGTGTACGTGCATGTGCGCGTGCGTGTGCGTGCGTGTGTGTGCGTGTATATGTTTATGTTTGTGTGTGTGCGAGTGTATGTTTGTGTGTGTGTGTGTGTGTGTGTGTGTGTGTGTGCATGCGTATATGTTTATGTTTGTGTGTGCGTGCGTAAATGTTTATGTTTGTGCGTGCGTGCGTATATGTTTATGTTTATGTTTGTGCGTGCGTATATGTTTATATTTGTGTGTGTGTGTATATGTGTGTGTGCGTGCGTGTGTGTATGTGTGTGTGAGCGTGCGTGTGTGTATGTGTGTGCGTGCGTGCGTGAAATTTGTGGTTGAGACTCAAATATCAGGCTGTTTAGCATGCAGTCACAAGGGCCATACAATGACAGCAGACTGTTTAGCACGCAGTCACAAGGGCCATACACTGACAGCAGACTGTTTAGCATGCAGTCGCAAGGGCCATACACTGACAGCAGACTGTTTAGCATGCAGTCGCAAGGGCCATACACTGACAGCAGGCTGTTTAGCACGCAGTCACAAGGGCCAAACACTGACAGCAGGCTGTTTAGCAAGCAGTCACAAGGGCCAAACACTGACAGCAGACTGTTTAGCACGCTGCCACTAGGGCCATACACTGAGAGCAGGCTGTTTAGCATGCAATCACAAGGGCCATACACTGACAGCAGACTGTTTAGCACGCTGCCACAAGGGCCATATACTGATAGCAGACTGTTTAGCACGCAGTCACAAGGGCCAAACACTGACAGCAGACTGTTTAGCACGCTGTCACAAGGGCCATATACTGACAGCAGACTGTTTAGTACGCAGTCACAAGGGCCATACACTGACAGCAGACTGTTTAGCATGCAGTCACAAGGGCCAAACACTGACAGCAGACTGTTTAGCATGCAGTCACAAGGGCCATACACTGACAGCAGACTGTTTAGCACGCAGTCACAAGGGCCATACACTGACAGCAGACTGTTTAGCATGCAGTCACAAGGGCCATACACTGACAGCAGACTGTTTAGAATGCAGTCACAGGGGCCATACACTGACAGCAGACTGTTTGGCACGCAGTCACAAGGGTCAAACACTGACAGCAGACTGTTTAGCATGCAGTCACAAGGGCCATACACTGACAGCAGACTGTTTAGCATGCAGTCACAAGGGCCATACACTGACAGCAGACTGTTTAGCATGCAGTCACAAGGGCCATACACTGACAGCAGGCTGTTTAGCACGCTGCCACTAGGGCCATACACTGAGAGCAGACTGTTTAGCATGCAGTCACAAGGGCCATACACTGACAGCAGACTGTTTAGCATGCAGTCACAAGGGCCATACACTGACAGCAGACTGTTTAGCATGCAGTCACAAGGGCCATACACTGACATCAGACTGTTTAGCATGCAGTCACAAGGGCCATACACTGACAGCAGACTGTTTAGCATGCAGTCACAAGGGCCATACACTGACAGCAGACTGTTTAGCATGCAGTCACAAGGGCCATACACTGACAGCAGACTGTTTAGCATGCAGTCACAAGGGCCATACACTGACAGCAGGCTGTTTAGCATGCAGTCACAAGGGCCATACACTGACAGCAGACTGTTTGGCACACAGTCACAAGGGCCAAACACTGACAGCAGACTGTTTAGCATGCAGTCACAAGGGCCATACACTGACAGCAGACTGTTTAGCATGCAGTCACAAGGGCCATACACTGACAGCAGACTGTTTAGCATGCAGTCACAAGGGCCATACACTGACAGCAGACTGTTTAGCATGCAGTCACAAGGGCCATACACTGACAGCAGACTGTTTAGCATGCAGTCACAAGGGCCATACACTGACAGCAGACTGTTTAGCATGCAGTCACAAGGGCCATACACTGACAGCAGACTGTTTAGCATGCAGTCACAAGGGCCATACACTGACAGCAGACTGTTTAGCATGCAGTCACAAGGGCCATACACTGACAGCAGACTGTTTAGCATGCAGTCACAAGGGCCATACACTGACAGCAGACTGTTTAGCATGCAGTCACAAGGGCCATACACTGACAGCAGACTGTTTAGCATGCAGTCACAAGGGCCATACACTGACAGCAGACTGTTTAGCATGCAGTCACAAGGGCCATACACTGACAGCAGGCTGTTTAGCATGCAGTCACAAGGGCCATACACTGACAGCAGACTGTTTGGCACACAGTCACAAGGGTCAAACACTGACAGCAGACTGTTTAGCATGCAGTCACAAGGGCCATACACTGACAGCAGACTGTTTAGCATGCAGTCACAAGGGCCATACACTGACAGCAGACTGTTTAGCATGCAGTCACAAGGGCCATACACTGACAGCAGACTGTTTAGCATGCAGTCACAAGGGCCATACACTGACAGCAGACTGTTTAGCATGCAGTCACAAGGGCCATACACTGACAGCAGACTGTTTAGCATGCAGTCACAAGGGCCATACACTGACAGCAGACTGTTTAGCATGCAGTCACAAGGGCCATACACTGACAGCAGACTGTTTAGCATGCAGTCACAAGGGCCATACACTGACAGCAGACTGTTTAGCATGCAGTCACAAGGGCCATACACTGACAGCAGACTGTTTAGCATGCAGTCACAAGGGCCATACACTGACAGCAGACTGTTTAGCATGCAGTCACAAGGGCCATACACTGACAGCAGACTGTTTAGCATGCAGTCACAAGGGCCATACACTGACAGCAGACTGTTTAGCATGCAGTCACAAGGGCCATACACTGACAGCAGACTGTTTAGCATGCAGTCACAAGGGCCATATACTGACAGCAGACTGTTTAGCATGCAGTCACAAGGGCCATACACTGACAGCAGACTGTTTAGCATGCAGTCACAAGGGCCATACACTGACAGCAGACTGTTTAGCATGCAGTCACAAGGGCCATACACTGACAGCAGACTGTTTAGCATGCAGTCGCAAGGGCCATACACTGACAGCAGACTGTTTAGCATGCAGTCACAAGGGCCATACACTGACAGCAGACTGTTTAGCATGCAGTCACAAGGGCCATACACTGACAGCAGACTGTTTAGCATGCAGTCACAAGGGCCATACACTGACAGCAGACTGTTTAGCATGCAGTCGCAAGGGCCATACACTGACAGCAGACTGTTTAGCATGCAGTCACAAGGGCCATACACTGACAGCAGACTGTTTAGCATGCAGTCACAAGGGCCATACACTGACAGCAGACTGTTTAGCATGCAGTCACAAGGGCCATACACTGACAGCAGACTGTTTAGCATGCAGTCACAAGGGCCATACACTGACAGCAGACTGTTTAGCATGCAGTCACAAGGGCCATACACTGACAGCAGACTGTTTAGCATGCAGTCACAAGGGCCATACACTGACAGCAGGCTGGAGAATGCGACGAGGCGGTTTAGGGAGACAAGGGCTGGCAGCTGCAGAGGGAGGGGGCTGAGCTGTTTGGGTGGGATTTGTAATGAAGAAAAAAAAAAACCTGAGACGTCCAGGTGTGCCCACCCCAGATGAAGGACGATGGTGATAAATGAAGGTCGTTATCAGTCTTTGTAGGCTATGAAAGGTCATTGATAATAATCACCGCTGGGAGGAGGAGGAGGAAGAGGGGGAGGAAGAGGAAGAGGAAGGAGGAGGAGAAAGGAGGGAGAGGAGGAGGAGGAGGAGGAGGGGGACGAAGAGGAGGGGGACGAAGAGGATGGATGGATATATTGATGGATGGATGGATGGATGGATGGATGGATGGATGGATGGATGGATGGAGTTTAAGGGCCCATTAGCATTGTAGGCTATATAAGGCCACAACGTTAAGAAACATCCATCTTTATAAAACTCTTCATGACAGTGAATTCACATACAGTTCACCTAACTAGTGACATAAAATCCATTAATTCGAGTCCGGTCTCTATCACAGCGCTCCCACTCCCATATCCCAGGAACAGCGGGGCAGGAGGCAATGCACAGGCGCTACAACATGGAAGTCTGCACTGAGAGGTGACAGCGGTGGGACCTGACTGCCTTGTGTACAGTCTGTCGGGTTCTCCTCCAAAGGATAGTTGGACAAGTATGGCGATGAATTAAGTCGTTGTAGGCTGCATGGGGCCATTGACTACCAAATGATTGCAGCTTCTTAAACAGTTCAGACTTCTCTTGGTTTCCTAACAAGTCCGTTGGGAAACACGATGGGTCTATTTTGACTCTAGCCCTTGGGGCTGGAGTGGTGGTATGTGTGGTTGTGGGTGGGGGGGGGGGGTGGGGGGGGGGGGGGGGGGGGGGGGGGGGGGGGGGGGGGGGGGGGTGGGGAGGGGGGGAGGGGGGGTGGGGGGGGGGGTGGGGGGAAGGGGGGGGAGGGAAGACGTGGCGATAAAACTCCCGAGCTGCCAAGAGCTAGTTAAAGTCTGTGCTCGTTTCCCCCTCCTCACCCCCCACCCCTCCACCCCCCACCCCCCCACCCCCAACCTCTTACGAATTGTGTGGAGAGACGCAGTGAGGGTATTCAGACTCCCAACCTATAGGTGGAGACTAGTGGAAACACACACACACACACACACACACACACACACACACACACACACACACACACACACACCACTATACGACCGCCCATCTTTACCAGCACAATGTTACTGTAAGCTATCAATTCCGGTGTCCAGCCACAGATTCCCGTAGTGAAGAGACCGTGAAATATGAGGCATATCACGGGCGGTCTCTAGCCAACGCTTCAAGTGTTTGGCAACAGCTGCAGAACAAAGGAGTGTTGGGTTTATATTGATTTCATCAAACTCGTGATCGATATAAGGCACATGATAGATATATGCTTTGTTATCAAGCATGGATGTGACAATGCTTTTCATGTTCCCCCCTTCCCCCACCCCCAACCCCCCAAGGAAATATCGATGACAAGCTGCACACTGTTGTCACAAAATTCCAACAAAATCTATGAAGGTGGGTTTGGGGAAAATTCGTCAATAATCATATATTGAACAGAAGCTGAGCACTGTTCCTATAATATAAGTGAAGGTACCTCTTTTTAAATGTAAAAGTCGTCCTTGGGAGTCAGTGCCAAACAGATGATGTACACTGTTATTACCCACTACCAACGACGTATCTGCAGGTGTTTTCATCCTTCCTTAAAGAACTATGACGATCGTCTCCTTGCAAGTAGAAAATCCAGATCCAGGATTCAGTTTCTAAGAGTTTGATTTGTACACCCATCAGCCCACAGCACCGCCATCAGCCCACAGCACCGCCATCAGCCCACAGCACCGCCATCAGCCCACAGCACCGCCATCAGCCCACAGCACCACCATCAGCCCACAGCACCGTCATCAGCCCACAGCACTGCCATCAGCTCACAGCACCGCCATCAGCCCACAGCACCGCCATCAGCCCACAGCACAGCCCACAGCACAGCCCACAGCACCGCCATCAGCCCACAGCACCGCCATCAGCCCACAGCACCGCCATCAGCCCACAGCACCGCCATCAGCCCACAGCACCGCCATCAGCCCACAGCACCGCCATCAGCCCACAGCGCCGCCATCAGCCCACATCGCCGTCATCAGCCCACAGCACCGCCATCAGCCCACAGCACCGCCATCAGCCCACAGCACCACCATCAGCCCACAGCACCGCCATCAGCCCACAGCACCGCCATCAGCCCACAGCGCCGCCATCAGCCCACAGCGCCGTCATCAGCCCACAGCACCGCCATCAGCCCACAGCACCGCCATCAGCCCACAGCACCACCATCAGCCCACAGCACCGCCATCAGCCCACAGCACCGCCATCAGCCCACAGCACCGTCATCAGCCCACAGCACCGCCATCAGCCCACAGCGCCGCCATCAGCCCACAGCGCCGCCATCAGCCCACAGCACCGCCATCAGCCCACAGCACCGCCATCAGCCCACAGCACCGCCATCAGCCCACAGCACCGCCATCAGCCCACAGCACCGCCATCAGCTCACAGCACCGCCATCAGCCCACAGCGCCGCCCTCAGCCCACAGCACCGCCATCAGCCCACAGCACCGCCATCAGCCCACAGCACAGCCCACAGCACAGCCCACAGCACCGCCATCAGCCCACAGCACCGCCATCAGCCCACAGCATCGCCATCAGCCCACAGCGCCGCCATCAGCCCACAGCACCGCCATCAGCCCACAGCACCGCCATCAGCCCACAGCACCGCCATCAGCCCACAGCACCACCATCAGCCCACAGCGCCGCCATCAGCCCACAGCGCCGTCATCAGCCCACAGCACCGCCATCAGCCCACAGCACCGCCATCAGCCCACAGCACCACCATCAGCCCACAGCACCGCCATCAGCCCACAGCACCGCCATCAGCCTACAGCGCCGCCATCAGCCCACAGCGCCGTCATCAGCCCACAGCACCGCCATCAGCCCACAGCACCGCCATCAGCCCACAGCACCACCATCAGCCCACAGCACCGCCATCAGCCCACAGCACCGCCATCAGCCCACAGCACCGTCATCAGCCCACAGCACCGCCATCAGCCCACAGCGCCGCCATCAGCCCACAGCGCCGCCATCAGCCCACAGCACCGCCATCAGCCCACAGCACCGCCATCAGCCCACAGCACCGCCATCAGCCCACAGCACCGCCATCAGCCCACAGCACCGCCATCAGCCCACAGCGCCGCCCTCAGCCCACAGCACCGCCATCAGCCCACAGCACCGCCATCAGCCCACAGCACAGCCCACAGCACAGCCCACAGCACCGCCATCAGCCCACAGCACCGCCATCAGCCCACAGCACCGCCATCAGCCCACAGCACCGCCATCAGCCCACAGCACCGCCATCAGCCCACAGCACCGCCATCAGCCCACAGCACCGCCATCAGCCCACAGCGCCGCCATCAGCCCACAGCACCACCATCAGCCCACTGCACCGCCATCAGTCCAGTCCAGTCCAATTCAGCCTAGTCCAGTCAAGACTTATCAACAGTAATAGCACAGTAAAAAGAAGAGTGAAATAATGAGAATGTACAGAGAATTAAAGCAAAAGTTTGAAGGGAAAAAAAGTAGCCTACATCAATATAAAGAAATTTAGAGACTCCTTTGTTCGATTCAGATGTATTCCCCATCCTGCAGACAGCGAGGCAAGAGAGCAAGATGCGAACCTGCCTGCCGATCGTCGGCAACAGCCCTGGCGATGCATGCGCTGGTGACGTAAATAAGACAGAATGGGGTGAGGACGTGTTTCGCGACTGAACGTTCCCCTGTCTTCGCGTTTCGAGTTGGTCTCCCTCACGCGTAAAGACTTGTGGCAAGTCTTGACATTCTACTTTGATTCTTTCGCGATACGTTGTGATTGTAATAGGTCGGTGGCCTTCACCATAAAATAGTTTCTTCGTTGTTCGATTTAGGTGTATCATAAATGAACTTTCTGTCCACAGAAGATATGCAACAACGTAAAGAGAAGAAAAGTGTTGTCCATTGTGCCACAAAGCCCATAAAAACGAGAAACATATCTTGTTGTGCTGTCGTAAATATGAAGACTTAAGGACAAATAACCTAAAAGAACATTTACAGAAAACAAAGAGAATACGCAACCTCTATCTAATCGATGGCACTTAAAATTAATAGAACCCAACGTACATGTATTATGCTTTGCAGACGAAACCAATTATTATCAAATTCTTCATAGGAAATATTCAATGTTTCGAAGAACGGGTATATTTAATTTTAAAAATTGAATTTATAAATCTTTCCTGATGCACCAGCTACAACACACTGTATTTTACATGTGTTGGGTAAACTCTTATCATGGGCCGCTGGCCTGAAAATCTCTCTCTCTCTCTCTCTCTCTCTCTCTCTCTCTCTCTCTCTTTCTCTCTCTCCACCAGACTCAGCCCCAGTCAGAGGCCCTGAGTGCAGCAGTAGCCATGGAGATGGCGACAGACCAACCCTGAGACGGCAGCAGCCATGGCGAACAGCACGGAAGCCATGATTCGTGCGTCGGTGCATGACACTCGCTTGTCTCCGCGTACGCGCCTCGATCAAGACTGGTTGCCAGTCTTGGAAAATATGTCCAATTTTTTTTTCCTTTTGATGTATTATAATTTTGCAACAGGCCGGAGGCCTACGCAATAAATGTTTCGTTCGTTCGTTCGTTCTCTCTCTCTCTCTCTCACTCTCTCTCTCACTCTCTCTCTCACTCTCTCTCTCTTTCTCTCTCTCTCTCTCTCTCTCTCTCTCTCTCTCTCTCTCTCTCTCTCTCTCTCTCCCTCTCTCTCTTGAGTAATCAGTGGATTGTGCTTCCATGAGATGCCTGTATCTTAGTACAGGCCTGGCCTATGCGTGTATTGTGGCCATTCGCTGCGATCAGCGACGCTATGTGCTACATCGATTTTGCCCTATCAGGTGACAATCTGATGTTCCACAGAGTGGATTTTAGTGTCACCACACCTGCACCCATATGTGATAAGGTGCACCTATCACCGAGTGTATTGTACATCTGCTGTGCTAATCCTCTATGCAGTTATCCCTGCTTCTGTCTCTCCCACCCCCCTATCCTGTGTGTCAGATCTCTCTCCAACCCCTCCTTCCCCATCCTTTCTGTAAGGCAAGCTGACTAGCTGACCGCTCTGGGACCCCTCCTCTGCTGTGGTCTGATTGTCGGTGCAGCTGCCCTGTCAGTAACTCCTTACATTAGCATGGCCCCTGGCTATTGAACCGTTCTCCTACTCTGGCATCTGAATTATGACAATCTGACCATAAATCTGATGTTTCCTCTCAAGTAAGACAACCACTTGCAACGGCGCATGATTCACTCAATAGACTGTGTTTTGCTGAATGAGGCAACATTTGTAAGAAGTAATTTCAAAGCGAGTTAAATTAAGTAATCTCTCCTTTCTGCCAAAGAGAAACACAACCCCGGAACCATGGGTTAGGATTTGTTGAACAACCCACGCCCTGGCTCCTGTGAGGTCCGTTGTAGCGTAGCCGATGGTTCATCTTAGCGGATGGTTCTGCGCATGTCCATGAGCCGGAAGTGACAACACGTTTGTTGTGATGTCCTTGTGGTTTGAATCATGTGATGTCCTTGTGGGTTGACTGTTGTGATCTCCTTGTGGTTTGACTGTTGTAATGTCCGAGTGATGTAATTGTTTGAAAAGGAAGAGAGGTGGAGTGAGGTTATTGGCCAGGTGTCAAGATTCCTTCACTTGTCTTTACTTCGCTACTTCCCAAGGGTGCTATCTCGTGATTCCTGGGAGAGATGATGATATGGTGCCCCAGCTGTTATCGCCATGGTTCCTTTAGAGTCACAAGGGGTCAAGGGGTAACGTTTGTCTCCAGACGCCAGACAAGAACCATAGTTATAAACAATCTGAGATGCAGCACAGCCTTGCCTCTTGGAGAGATAATGACAAGAGGCCTTTCGGGAAGATGCGGGTTGGAGGAATTTTCAGTAGTTCGTCCACCGATAGCAAGAAGAACGAACGTTTCGTGGGCAGCTCCAGTCGCTTGAAACAGGGCAACGGTTCTACCAGGCGACAACTCAGGCCTCCCATCTTGTCTCTACCAGTCGCTTCCTCTTCCTTCTTGGGGACTGTGAAGAATTGTGTACTTGAACTCGAATCAGGAATGTAGTGTGACACTGTGATTGTGTTGGACTCTGAAGAAAACCCGGTAAAGTGACTCACCTGAGTCCTGTTCGGGAACTGAAATAATTGGCTGATGCTTTAGACTAATATTTTATTTTTTCAGTTCTTGCATGATTAATCCATTGATTCCATTATTATTCATTAAATTCATTGAACGGGGTTCCTTTCGTTTGTCCTTTATTTTGAATGGAAGGCAGTGAATGAATGGGTGAATCTTGCTTGTCAATAGACCGTCCTAAACCCAGAAGTTATAAATCATCACAAATCACACTCCTAGACCCAAAAGCAAAGGGGCGGTTAATGACAATCTGACCTGTTTCTTTTCAAAAGTTATTGCCAGCATATTTCGCTTATATACAGCGACAAATTTGTCGCACCATATAATTTATTTT
>JAWQFJ010028114.1:0-20000 GCA_034096865.1 Theodoxus fluviatilis | reverse complement strand
ATGTAAGCAATGCCTCCTCCAGTACACTCATGCGGAACAGACACAATCCGCATCAGCGATCGCGAGTCCTTTGTGCTTCTGTTAATGCCCATTGTAAACCAATAAACATGCCTTTCATCCCTGTCAAACAGTGATGTAACAGTTGATTTTTGAGGTTTTACTACCTGTCAGCCTTTGTAGGCTATGCAAAGCCATTGACTGCACTATCAGTAGAGCTGGGTAGGAGTACGAGTGCGTCAAGTTTCTGTTTCCGCAGATGTTTGCAATTCACGACTCGTTGAGGGAGACGACGTGCACCTGTTCCTCCTCGCAACCCAAGGGGAGTGTTTGCTATGGAGATTGTTGTCCTGAGTCTAGAAGTAAGATTGTCGAAGTTGGAGAAGAAAAAACCGACGTACAGGAAAGTGTTGTCGGAAAAAAACAGCGAATGAACAGGTTCCTTTAATTTGTCCACACAGCACCCGTCTGTCTGTTACACTGTTTGCGTTGTTGTTGTTGTTGTTTTGTTGTATTTGAAAAACATTGATATTTTCTTTTACATAGGTTGCATACACAATGAGTATGATCATTGTTCTTGCAGTGGCTCTTGATTTTATACTGTATGTTTCTGTCTGTCTGTCTGTCTCTCTCTCTATCTCTCTCTCTCTACCTTTATCTCTCTCTCTCTGTCTGTCTGTCTGTCTCTGTCTCTCTCTCTGTCTCTCTCTGTCTCTCTCTCTCTCTCTCTCTCTCTCTCTCTCTCTCTCTCCCTCCCTCTCTCTCTCTCTCTCTCTCTCTCTCTCTCTCTCTCTCTCAAACCCTACATCTCCCCACAAAAAAGGCTTTCTTTTTCTTACAATATTAGTCGAATTGTCAATCCATGAATCAAGAAAAAATTATTTTACCTCCTGGTTTCGAGTGAACGGGTCGGGGATCAGCTTGTAGGATAATGGCTTCTTCTCAGTTTACTGGACAAGTGAGTGCGTGAGAGCTCACGGATGCCCTGACTCTCGTCTGGACAGCTTTCCCAAGTCCATTTTTTTTAAATTTTAGACAAGATAGAAGGGACCGGAAGTTCCGGTAAATACTTTTGTTTTTTTGCTTTGGCATGTCGTAGACATTGACCCACTGCTAAATCAGTCACACAGAGGGGTAGGTGCATTGTAGATGCGCACCAAGTATACTCATTCACGCACACATAAATACCCGCATGCACAGTATTAAGTCTCAGGGTTGCAGGAAGTATGGCATTGTCAAGTATTTAAATGAACCCAGGTTTTTCCCGTTCCAGGGATAGAACCACGGCACTGCGCCTCGCACATGCAAACAGAAGAAGAAAAAAATAGCAACTAATTTACAGAACTCTTAGAAATCAGCATACAATTATAGCGACTTAGTGGTAAGACTAGATAACCCCTCGTCTTACCACACGATTTGTAAGCAGTGACTAGAAGACATTGACTCGCTCAGACCGCCCGACCGTCAGAGCATGAAGTGCTCCTCTACAAGGTGACAACACCACAACGACGGTGACGTTGATGATGACGATGATATTGCTGCTGCTGCTAATGATGATGACGACGACGATGATGATGACGATGATGATGACGACGAAAAAGACGATGATGATGACGATGATGATGACGACGACGACGATGACGACGAAAAAGACGATGATGATGACGATGGTGATGACGACGACGACGATGACGACGAAAAAGACGATGATGATGATGATGATGATGACGACGCTGATGACGAGGACGACGAACTTTTGCAAAGCGCCAGGGGCAAGAAAATATATGATGGCCCAACCCAACCACTCGAAAGTCGGTTCCCTATCTGGAACATCTGGCAAACGGCCTTCCTCACTCTTTTTCTGTAGTCCTAAAACTTGCTGCTGAAAACCCCTCATAAGGAATGTAGCCTTTCCTTTGAAGAGCGCTGGGACTGCCGCGGGTTCTCCTTTCCCTGCACATCCCCGCTCTGGCGTGGCGTCTGTCCTGCCCTTGCATACCAACGCGCTGCCGTGTTTTTTTTCTCTTTTTTTTTTCACCCCTGGAATATCTGGCATTTGCCCCCGTGACGTCAGGTAGCCGAAGCAAAGCGCGAAGGGGTAGAGGAAAGGCAGTTTTCGGGTATGGAGACGGTGGCGTAGCAAGGCCAGCCAAATATGGGACAGATAGCAGACGGCTCTCTCCTTCCGCTTCCCCCGAACTTGGTGGTCAGAACAGGCCGCGGGCCGCGCATGCATGTCGCTGACGTCACTTCGGAGGACGACGAACTTTATGGTCCACAAAATGTTTGACAGTTATGAGTGGGTGATTTACAAAGACTCCTTAATGAAAGAGGGGTTGTTTATTGGTAGAGTATATTTCGAGGAAAAGCTGGACTGGGGTGGGGATTTGGTTGAGGGGAAGGAGATTAATAGGAGAGAGCGGGGGGGGTGGGGGGGGGGGGGGTGCGTGTTGATTCAATGGTTTTGCTAGAGAGGAAGGAACGCAACTCAACGCAAATGCACGAACATTTGAATGGCTGCGTCTTGTCACGCCAATGAAAGCAGCGTGTGCTGGATGAAGAAATTCCATGTTTCTCTCTGTCTCTCTCTGTCTCTCTCTGTCTCTCTGTCTCTCTCTGTCTCTCTCTGTCTGTCTCTGTCTCTCTCTGTCTCTCTCTCTGTCTCTCTGTCTCTCTCTGTGTGTCTCTCTGTCTCTCTCTCTGTCTCTGTCTCTCTCTCTCTGTCTCTCTCTGTCTCTCTCTGTCTGTCTCTCTCTCTCTATCTCTCTCTCTCCTCTCTCTCTCTCTCGCTCTCTTCTTTTTCTTCTTCTTCTTCTTCTTTTTCTTCTTCTTCTTCTTCTTCTTCTTCTTCTTCTTCTTCTTCTTCTTCTTCTTCTTCTTCTTCTTCTTCTGTCTCCCTCTATGTCTGCCCGTCCGTCCGTCCGTCCGTCCGTCCGTCCGTCTGTATGTGTGTGTGTGTGTGTGTGTGTGTGTGTGTGTGTGAGAGAGAGAGAGAGAGAGAGAGAGAGAGAGAGAGAGAGAGAGAGAGAGAGAGAGAGAGAGAGAGAGAGAGTTCGACTCACTGACTGATGGACTGACTAAATGACTGTTTGACTGGCTTGCTTCCTCATCAATTCAATCACCCGTTGAGTTAGTCATTTGGATCTTCGGTCGGTCAGTTAGTTGTTCTCTCAGTTGATCAGTCGATCAGAGCAAAAATTGCCTACCACGTTCCAAATGCAACAGTAAAACAGAAGTCTTCAATTCTACAGAAAGAGAAGAAAAGGAGGGTGGGAATGGTTGGAGAGAATGCATTTTCACCTAACTTACAGTGGATAGGCCTACAGTCGTGAGGCAGTGACAAGCTTTGATTCGTCCTCTCCATGCTCGACCGTGTGCTTAGTCGCCGAAATCATTTCACACTCCGCAGTCAAACTTTGTGAACAACTTTTTTGTTTCATCTAAATCAGTAGACCATGTCAATGTGAGACTAAGAGATGGACTTGCTGTGCCCGCTGAAGAGTTCAATCTACATGCACTGTCAAGAGACCGAATGACCAGGGGTAAAGAGCAAAACGGTTTACCACCCATATAATGATTGTTAAATTGCTCTATAAAAACCAACACATTCATCAATACCTTTATCCCCTCATCAGCTGGTTGCAGTTTGCCAGTGGAGCTATTGAAGCCTGCCGCAGTTATTTCCTAGAGCTGTGTTTCAATTGGGCGTAGTTCCCCCATGTGCACGAAGCAGAAGTGGAGTCACGTGATCTTGTGTACGGGGCCTGTTGCATGAGAAGAGGCCGCAGCTGACTGGAAGATATGCATACGTCACTGCCGGCACCACCGAGTTACGTTGAAATGGTCGAAGTCGGAAACATTCGCGGACACTGTACCCCAGTTTCAAATCTCGGCATTTCTCGCGAGAACGGACATTTCTAAACGTCGTTTAGCTTAAGATTACACCCGAATCACGCGGACCGTTAAGGTGCATGGAGTACAGTACCGCCGAGCAAGACGTTTGTCACAAAACGCAGATTCATTAACGCGGCCGGATCTTAGCATAACTCCCCGGGCGTGCGAGTCATGTGACTGTAAGGTCGAGATTTCAAAACTGGGGTACAGTGTCCGCGAATGTTTCCGACTTCGTCTCATTCAGCCCGAGTTACATGGGATAAGCCTTGTAGCACCATGGCCGGAAATGGATTATGCGCCTCTTTGAACCACATGTGGATTTGGAATAATGTAGTAGATTAAAAGAACTATTGATTTATTTTACATTGAACTTTGAGAAATTCTGTAAGTGTATTAGTGATTAAATTAAAAAACACGCGAACGTTTTGCTAGCAAACTCGAAGGAGAAATGGCGGATACACGCAACTACCAAAAAAACAACAACTACTCTATGCGCGAAAGATCCGTCTGACCAGATATCAAGGACGCAACATCGTCCATAACGACTAAAGCGAATACCGGGCTTCGAAGTACATAATCAACAACGTCGATTTCGTGCTTAGGAAACTTGATGCAAGTATATAAAAAGACTACTTGCTGCAGGTCCAAACATTGGCGAAGCAGGCATAAGCATTGCCTAATTAGAGCATGGCTCGAAGTTCAATGCACACAAAGCGACGAAGCGACGAAACAGCAATAAGATCGTGCGTGTGTTAAAATAAAAGGAATTAAAACAACTCGCTTCGTCAATAGCCAGCAATCTATTTGCCGGCTTCGATGCAGCGGCACAGCCATCCATCGACCACTCAGAAACAAGCTCCCGGGAGAGCCCACAGGTTTGCTTTGCCTCCTCCTGAATAAACCACATCGCATGGAAATCCACCTGTCCCCTCAAATTATCTCCTTTGAAAAGCCGCAAGCCAGTGTCATTATTGGCTTTACAAAATGCTGATGAATGGCAGGACCTGAATCAAGAGACACTGTGGGACTGTAGGTTTGAGAAATGGCCCTTTCATTTGTTGCACCATGTGGCGCATGGGGCTTAGGGACCTGCTCCCGCAGCTCAGTCACAAGCAGTCCCAAGCAGCCAGAGGCTACTGGCAAAGGTTTCCAGAGACGGGCCACACCAGTGAACTCGTCCACAAAAAGGAGGTGTGGAAAACGGCAAAGCTCGCGGGCCACAGCATCTGATTGGCAAGATATCTTGGTCGATTAATCTGCCGTGAATTACCGTGATTCACACATACAATGACCAAAAATAAAATTCGAAAACATCACATATAAACGCAGCCTGTCAGATGTTGTGGCCGGGCAGCTTGTGTGACCCGCCAGCTTGTGTGACCCTCTAGCTTGTGTGACCCGCCAGCTCTGCTGCTTTTCTTACTGTCCTCTTTTCGAACGAATCCACTGGTGTGGCCCGTCGCTGAAAGCCTTTCCCCCATGTCTGGGTCTCGAATCACTTTACACGTTACTCCTCGATCAATGGGCCGCATGATCAGTCCTTCACTGGCACCATTCTGAACACAGAGATATAGTATTCACTATAGTCTCAGCCACGCTGAATGCACTGGCACCATTCTGAACACAGAGATATAGTATTCACTCTAGTCTCAGCCACGCTGAATGCACTGGCACCATTCTGAACACAGAGATATAGTATTCACTATAGTCTCAGCCACGCTGAATGCACTGGCACCATTCTGAACACAGAGATATAGTATTCACTATAGTCTCAGCCACGCTGAATGCACTGGCACCATTCTGAACACAGAGATATAGTATTCACTATAGTCTCAGCCACGCTGAATGCACTGGCACCATTCTGAACACAGAGATATAGTATTCACTATAGTCTCAGCCACGCTGAATGCACTGGCACCATTCTGAACACAGAGATATAGTATTCACTATAGTCTCAGCCACGCTGAATGCACTGGCACCATTCTGAACACAGAGATATAGTATTCACTATAGTCTCAGCCACGCTGAATGCACTGGCACCTGACAACTACCACAGTGAGTGACAGATACGACGCACTCAGTCAGGTACCAGCACCAACTCCACTCCCAGGTGAGCATTCCAACCTGATGCTGGCTAATTGCCGCATATAAGGGTTAATCGCACCACAGTATGCCATCGATGCCCTCACAGGTGCTCGGTTTTACTCCTGGGTGGGGAGAGACAATGTGAGTTAAGTACCTTTCTCAAGTATGCAACTCTGGGAACTACACAGCCTCCAACGCCGCACCCACTGGCCGCAAGCGACGGCAGGTCGAACGCTCTGACCCCTTAGCCACAGTGCCACATGTCGTGAGAAGTCGAAAGTGATTTCAGACCACCAAAATGTATGTATGTATGTGTTTTGGCTCTTATATAGTGCCAATCTCACACCCAAAGGCATGCTCAAGGCGCTCAACACGTTCACACTTTGAATAAAAGAGTTTTTAGCTGTGACTTGAAAGTCTGTATTGAAGGATATTTTTCCAGTCTGTCTGGGATATCTTTCCAGAGTTTCGGTCCAGCGTACGAGAATGCTCTTTCTCCAGATTTCTTGGTGTTGTAGCGTGGCACATGGAGTAATGACTGCGCCGAAGATCTGAGATCCCTCACAGGCTTATAAGTCTTGAGGAGCTCAACCAGATACAGCGGGGCCAAACCATTGACACACTTGAACACATGACACAGTGTTTTGAACACAACACGTTGGTGGACAGGCAGCCAGTCATTCAGCGTGGCTGAGACTAGTGAATATAGTCTCAGCAACAGGTTGGTCACGTGATAGCCTAAATTCTTCCATAACATGCATACCACCGTTCTGAACAGCCACGCTGAATGCCATATCACATCGTGAGTGTATTCCTCCGCTTGTTGTGATACACTCCATACTGGCAGCCATTTTTCCGTCAGTTCATTTTCTAAACATCGATTTCCCATGAATGTAAAACTTGTATGCGGTAAAATTCGAATCACAAGAGTGTAATATTGTGAACTCTACTAATTATAAGGACTTTGAATACAACAGCAATATTTATACTTCATTGAGCGAGTTCGGAGGGTCAGAGTCGATCTCTGGTTGTGAATTCTTGTCAGCAAACCGTTAGATGACAACTAAAGACGCTTCAGCGTTTGTGTGAACAGTGATTACACGTACCTTGTCAGCAAACCGTCAGATGTCAATTCAACACTGTCTAGTCTCGCTGGATAAGCAGTGAATCAGAAAATGGCTTTAACTTCAGCTCCAAAGAAAAGAAAAAGAACAGAAATGACACCCAAAGACAAAGTGGACTTGCTTGATCGCTACCGAGAGCTAAATTCTAAAAGTTTGAGGGAGGGTGCTGACATTTTGGGTGTGTCGGCATCATTTCTGTGCCAGACACTGAAAAAAGAAGATGAACCAGTAGGGCCGGCCACATAGGGAAGCGCTTGGGTCGCCGCTCGTTCTCCTACTGTGGTCCAACCCTGTGGAATGCGCTCCCCCAGAACATGCGAGAAGCTAAGTCACTAGAGGACTTCAAGACCACTCTGAAGACTCACCTTTTCTGACTTGGGATCTGTGTAAATAGTCTCAAATGAAAGGACATACCTGACTGAAAGACTGTGCACCAGTCTCTGTTTTTGTTAACTTTTTCTCCCTTCCCCCCAATCTCCTGCGCCTTGAGCATGCTGCCAGCATGGATATGTGCGCCATACAAGTGGACATCATCATCATCATCATCAACTTAGGGCTGATATCGCAGAGGGCTCGAGTCAAGGCCAAAGGAAGCGTCGGCGCTGCGGGAAGGATAAAGAGAAGATGGCTTAAAGCGGTGGTTCGACTCTATCCAAGCACGCAACACACCTGTAAACGGCCCAATCCTGTGTCAGAAGGCGGAACAGATTGCTTCCCAGCTTGGTCGCTCCGAATTCAAAGCTACAAATGGGTGGTTTAACAGGTGGAAGAAACGCAACGGCTTGGTGAAGCGGGAAGTGCCGGTTAATATAAACGCCGCTTATTAAAAACACTTTTGTTCGGTCCCAATGTGTTTTTAATAAGCGGCGACTACTGTATATACACAATCGCAAGTGCTCAAGGCAGTTTGCAACCTTATAGACACGTTCGCGCTAAAAGTAGTTCTCAAATGATTTCCTGAAAATCTCATAGATTAGTTTTATTAGAACACCAAATTTGTGTTTATCTATCGGGATAAATAATTGGAGTGAAATAGAATCGCCTCTTTTTACTCTCAATGGTCTTCTGATCATGTTGAATTTTGATTGGTAGAATCATTGGAATGTGGATTCGAAGTCACGTGACCAACCTGTGTCAGAGATAGTATCTCTGTGTTCAGAATGGCAGCCAGTGTAGCTTATTCGGAGTTTGCGCTTACAGAACTCACACGGTGGGTTTCTTTGAAATCATTTCTACACGCGACAGCGATTTATATTACCATGGCTGAACAGCTTGTCGTTTTTGCGTGAAATCGGCCGCCACTTTGGCGTTGCATCCAGTCATTCCTCTCGCCACCATGGAGCTTGATTATATACATAAGTGTTTGAATTTTGCTGTGCGAATGTGGTCTAAACAAAAGCAAAATCAACTGTTTTTGGCCTGTCTAATAAGAATGACCGTCTGGTGGACGCAGTAGTGGTAATAGTAGTAACAGCAGCAGCAGCAGCAGCAGCAGTAGTAGTAGTAGTAGTAGCAGTAGTAGTAGTAATAGTAGTAGTAACATCAGCAGCAGCAGCAGTAGTAGTAGTAGTAGTAGTAGCAGTAGTAGCAGCAGTAGTTTTAGTAGCAGTAGCAGCAGCAGCAGTGGTAGTAGAAATAGTTGCAGTAGTAGTAGTAGATGCAGCAGCAGCAGCAGTAATAATAGTAGAAGTAGCAATATTAGTTATAGGTGTAGTAGTAGTAGTAGTAGTAGTAGTAGTAGTAATAGTAGTAATAGTAGTAGTAGTTGTTGTTATATTATAAGTAGTTGTGGTGGTTGTTGCTGCTGCTGTTGTAGCAGTGGTAGTAACAGCAGCAGCAGGAGTAGTAGTAGTAATAGTAGTAGTAATAGAAGTAGAAGTAGTAGTAGTAGTTGTTGTTGTTGCTGTGGTGGTGGTGGTGGCGGTGGTTGCTGTTGCTGTTGCTGTAGCAGTGGCAGCAGCAGCAGCAGAGTAGTAGTAGTAGTAGTAGTAGTAGTAGTAGTAGTAGTAGTAGTAGCCCCTTTTTCCGGCCAGTATAGACCATGGGATGGTCCTCCTGTTCTCCCTTGCACATTGAAGTGGCATCGTCTGTGGCTGAAGGGACCGACTCTTGATAAGAAATGTTTACGCCGAATTCTCCTCTCCCCTTTACCCCGTGGATTTGAGGTAAGAATTGACCCGCCGCGTCTCCATACGCGATTCGTAAGAGGCAATTAACTGTGGAAACATGGATTTGATTTGCACTTACTCTAAATGTTCAAGTGACTTTCGTGATTAACGGCCATGCATAGCCTACAAAGGCCGACAGGCCGTAAACATCATTCAACGTCTCTTTCCCGCAGTCTGCAGACCTTTTCTTTACCCAGACATAACTAATGCCCAAGAATGGTTTTTGATCTTTCCCTTTAATTATTTGTCATTAGTTCTCAGTGTGTCCTGTCGATGTCGTGTTCCTCTACCTCTCACTATGTTCTGTCAATATCGTGTTCCTCTACCTCTCACTATGTTCTGTCAATATCGTGTTCCTCTACCTCTCACTATGTTCTGTCAATATCGTGTTCCTCTACCTCTCACTATGTTCTGTCAATATCGTGTTCCTCTACCTCTCACTATGTTCTGTCAATATCGTGTTCCTCTACCTCTCACTATGTTCTGTCAAAGTCGTGTTCCTCTACCTCTCACTATGTTCTGTCAAAGTCGTGTTCCTCTACCTCTCACTGTGTCCTTTCAATATCGTGTTCCTCTACCTCTCACTGTGTTCTGTCAATATCGTGTTCCTCTACCTCTCACTATGTTCTGGCAATATCGTGTTCCTCTACCTCTCACTGTGTTCTGTCAATATCGTGTTCCTCTACCTCTCACTATGTTCTGTCAAAGTCGTGTTCCTCTACCTCTCACTATGTTCTGTCAATATCGTGTTCCTCTACCTCTCACTATGTTCTGTCAATATCGTGTTCCTCTACCTCTCACTATGTTCTGTCAATATCGTGTTCCTCTACGTATCACTATGTTCTGTCAATATCGTGTTCCTCTACCTCATTCTAGTCCACTAGATACTTCGCCTACCGGCGAAAGAGTCTCTAGTACAGTTCATATCAACTGATGAGAGCTCTCTGACGGAAACACTCAAATAGAGGTCACACGAGAGGCTTGTGAGAATGCCCTCTGCTCCCTGACATACGCCGTTAAAGTAGTTCTGAGACTATTTCACACAAAACTCATAAATTACGCTTGTTGAGGCAATAAGCAAGTGTTTATTCGATATGTGATAGGGTGCATCTATCACCAAGTGTATTGTACATCTACTGTGTCCATCCTGTATTCATTTATCCCTGCTTCTGTCTCTTCCCACCCCCTATCCTGTGTCAGACCTCTCTGTGTGTCAGACCTCTCTCCAACCCCCCTCCCCATCCCCCCCTTTCCCCATCCTTTCTGTAAGACAAGCTGACCAGCTGACCGCTCTGTGACCCCCTCCTCTGCTGTGGTTTGATTGTTAGTGCAGCTGCCCTCTCAGTCACTCCTTACATTAGCGTGACCCCTGGCTAGTGAGCCGTTCTCCCACTCTGGCATCTGAATTGTAACATTTTGAGTATAAATCTGATGCTTTCCCTCAAGTAAGACAGGTACTTGCAACGGCATGTGAATCATTCAATAGATTGGGTTATGCTGTATGAGGCAACATTTGTAAGAAGTCATTTCAAAGTAAGTTAAATTAAGTAATCTCTCCTTTCTGCCAAACAGTAGCACAACCCGAGAACCAGGGTAAAGATTCTGTGAAATAATCCACACCCTGGCTCCTGTGAGGTCCGTGCATTCGCTTGTTAAGGGGGAACGGCACACGAGACGAGAGAGACCACTACCACCATGGTCTAGAGAGAGACCACTGCCACCACGGTCTTGGGTTGGTCCAGGCCATTATCATCAGGCCTCGGACCAGCAAGCAGCTCCTGTACCCATGGGTGAAACATAAAGTTGTGGAAAGAAGCTACGATTTTGTCTCATACCTGCGCCCTGCTACCATCATGCCTTATTCCACTCCACCACATATAAAATAAACTGTTTGTGTTAAAACGGAAACACATTTTTACATCTGAATGATATATGTAAAATGTGGAGAAAAAAAGTATCCGGAGTGAACTATTTTTGGCGCAATGCTGTAATGCGAAGGGCCAAGTCTATTACGCATTCATTGCAAACTGCGCCAGTCACTACTGACTCGGGTTCACAGAATGCTTCTACCTTTCACTCTGTTCTGTCAATGTCGTGTGCCTTTACCTCTCACTCTGTTCTGTCAGTGTCGTGTACCTTTACCTCTCAGTGTGTTCTGTCAGTGTCGTGTACCTTTACCTCTCAGTGTGTTCTGTCAATGTCGTGTACCTTTACCTCTCTGTGTGTTCTGTCAGTGTCGTGTACCTTTACCTCTCTGTGTGTTCTGTCAATGTCGTGTACCTTTACCTCTCAGTGTGTTCTGTCAATGTCGTGTACCTTTACCTCTCTGTGTGTTCTGTCAATGTCGTGTACCTTTACCTCTGAGTGTGTTCTGTCAATGTCGTGTACCTTTACCTCTCTGTGTGTTCTGTCAATGTCGTGTACCTTTACCTCTCAGTGTGTTCTGTCAATGTCGTGTACCTTTACCTCTCTGTGTGTTCTGTCAATGTCGTGTACCTTTACCTCTCAGTGTGTTCTGTCAATGTCGTGTACCTTTACCTCTTAGTGTGTTCTGTCAGTGTCGTGAACCTTTACCTCTCAGTGTGTTCTGTCAGTGTCGTGTACCTTTACCTCTCAGTGTGTTCTGTCAGTGTCGTGTACCTTTACCTCTCAGTGTGTTCTGTCAATGTCGTGTACCTTTACCTCTCAGTGTGTTCTGTCAATGTCGTGTACCTTTACCTCTCAGTGTGTTCTGTCAATGTCGTGTGCCTTTACCTCTCAGTGTGTTCTGTCAGTGTCGTGTACCTTTACCTCTCAGTGTGTTCTGTCAATGTCGTGTACCTTTACCTCTCAGTGTGTTCTGTCAGTGTCGTGTACCTTTACCTCTCAGTGTGTTCTGTCAATGTCGTGTACCTTTACCTCTCAGTGTGTTCTGCCAGTGTCGTGTACCTTTACCTCTCAGTGTGTTCTGTCAATGTCGTGTACCTTTACTTCTCAGTGTGTTCTGTCAATGTCGTGTACCTTTACCTCTCAGTGTGTTCTGTCAGTGTAGTGTACCTTTACCTCTCAGTGTGTTCTGTCAGTGTCGTGTACCTTTACCTCTCAGTGTGTTCTGTCAATGTCGTGTACCTTTACCTCTTACTGTGTTCTGTCAGTGTCGTGAACCTTTACCTCTCAGTGTGTTCTGTCAATGTCGTGTACCTTTACCTCTCAGTGTGTTCTGTCAATGTCGTGTTCCTCTACCTCTCAGTGTGTTCTGTCAGTGTCGTGTATCTTTACCTCTCAGTGTGTTCTGTCAGTGTGTGTACCTTTACCTCTCAGTGTGTTCTGTCAATGTCGTGTACCTTTACCTCTCAGTGTGTTCTGTCAGTGTCGTGTACCTTTACCTCTCAGTGTGTTCTGTCAATGTCGTGTACCTTTACCTCTCAGTGTGTTCTGTCAGTGTCATGTTCCTTTACCTCTGAGTGTGTTCTGTCAATGTCGTGTACCTTTACCTCTCAGTGTGATCTGTCAATGTCGTGTACCTTTACCTCTCAGTGTGTTCTGTCAGTGTCGTGTTCCTTTACCTCTGAGTGTGTTCTGTCAATGTCGTGTACCTTTACCTCTCAGTGTGTTCTGTCAGTGTCGCGTGTCTTCACGTCTGGCTCGAAGAAGTCCTTGTATCGCATCTAAGGTCGTGGGACTCACTTCCTGCCTTTAAACGCTTGATTACTTGTAGACTTCCTGAAAGATGCTTATAGGACTTGTCCTCCCTGCTTTGAACGCATTCTATTTTTCATCCAAGGTTACCTGGAAATCGAAACCGCTCTGTTACTGTTTGGGAACTCCATCACGGCCAGCAAGTGAGGTAGTGGTTGCTGCACCAGCTCTAGAATGACAAAAACCTAGAACTAATCCATTTACTTACTGCCGCCTGCTCCCAGAGTAGAGGCACGGAGACTTGAAACCTGAGTGGCGTATTTTGGTGTCTTCAGCATTGAGACTGCCGTGCGCTGTTGCAACAGCTTCAGGTTAGAATGTTTTCTTGGCGTGTGTAGCCCGCACTGGTGTGTAATTTTCATCCTATTGGATTTCCCCCTGTGGGTTGGGGGTTTAGAATTGACCCACCGCGTCTCCCTACGCGATTAGTAAGAGGCGAATAACTATGACATTGTGACTTGATTAGCACTTACTCTAAACATTCTAGTGATTTTTGTGCTTAATGGCCTCACATAGCCTACAAGGGTTGATAGGAAGTAAAACTCCATCCATCTTCCATCTTATCGCCTATTGGATTAGTCTGTAACATCAGTTGTCTTCGGTGTGCATTACTCACACTATCGCATACATACATTTGGCTCGAAAGCACTTGAGGTGGCATTTTAAAAAATCGGTTCAATAGTCAGGGGGGTAAACTATACAGTGGTCTGAGATGCAGACACAGACAAATTTACAAAACTAACCCCTTTATCCATCACTTCTACTGTTGCTATCAATGGATGAAGGCCCTACAAGTTCCATCCCATCCACTACCAGCATTCGAGCGGTGCAGAATTATTAAGACAGCAACCACCGCGCGTTAAATCCAACACCCCCACCGTTATCTCTCGGGCAGGCTGGTAGAAAATGCCCAAGTTCTCCCCAACACGTGCTTGCTCAAATAATCATGCTGACGCTGAGACTCAACCCTCAGCGATTCTTAAAACTCGTCCATGCGCACTGCGCGGGCTTGTGGAGGCAAATTTGGAATTCCCCCCTGTCTCGCTGTTTTGCCTAAAGAGCTTCTGGGGGACTCCTGAGCAAACCACCCCGGCACTCCGGTGGGCTTCAAAGGCTGTCGAGCGTTCTTGCGAGGTGGCCGCCTTGTTTACCAGACGTTGCTTTGACTGGAATACAGACGCGCTGACATCGGGTCGCGTATAGTCTGCGTCGACACTCCTGGTCGGCTGTAGGGAATGTGTCACTTTCGCTCGCACTCCACTCCAAAATGGCGTCTGTCAGCGTGTCCGCATCAGGGACGCGCGTCTGGCCTGCGCGTATCCGTCTGTCTGCGTCATCCTCTCTCTCTCTCTCTCTCTCTCTCTCTCTCTCTCTCTCTCTCTCTCTCTCTCTCTCTCTCTCTCTCTCTCTCTCTCTCTCTCTCTCTCTCTCTCTCTCTCTCTCTCTCTCTCTCTCTCTCTCTCTCTCTCTCTCTCTCTCTCTCTCTCTCTCTCTCTCTCTCTCTCTCTCTCTCTCTCTCTCTCTCTCTCTCTCTCTCTCTCTCTCCCTCTCTCCCACCCTCTCTCTCCATCCCACCCACCCCACCCACCCTCTCTCTCCAACCCACCCACCCTCTTACTCTCATTCTCTCTTCCCTTCCTCCCCTTTCCCCGGCCCCCTCTCTCTCTCTCTCTCTCTCTATCTCTCTCTCTCTATCTCTCTCTCTCTCTCTCTCTCTCTCTCTCTCTCTCTCTCTCTCTCTCTTACCACATTTGAATATTTTGCCTCAAGGGCTGAATGTAAGAAAGGCAATACTGCCTAATTCACTACCCTTGTAAAATAAAGTCCGTTCGTTCGTTCTCTCTCTCTCTCTCTCTCTCTCTCTCTTACCACACTTGAATATTTTGCCTCTAGAGCTGACTGTAAGACAGGCACTACTGCCTAATTCACTACCCGTGTAAAATAAAATAAAGTTCGTTCGTTCTCTCTCTGAGTAAGTGTTTGTGTGTGTGTGTGTGTGTGTTTGTGTGTGTGTGTGTGTGTGTGTGTGTGTGTGTGTGTATGTATATGTGTGTGTGTGCGTGCGCGCGCGAGTGCAAATGTTTGTATGTATGTGTGTGAGTGCTGGTCTTTTCAAGGGTCTCTCTGTACGTGTGTCTGTCTGTCTGTCCGTCCGTCCGTCCGTCCATCCGTCCGCCCGTCCGTCCGTCCATCCGTTCGTCCGTCCGTCCGTCCGTCCGTCTGTCCGTCTGTCTGTCTGTCTGTCTGTTGGTCGGTCGGTCGGTCGGTCGGTCGGTCTATCTGTCTGTCTGTCTGTGTCTGTCTCAGTCTTTCTGCCTCTCTCTGCCTCTGTCTCTCTCTATATCTCTGTCTCCCACCCCCACCAACCCACCCACCCTCTCTCTCTCTCTCTCTCTCTCTCTCTCTCTCTCTCTCTCTCTCTCTGTCTGTCTGTCTGTCTGTCTCAGTGTCTCTGCCTGCCTGCCTGCCTGTCTGTCTGTCTGTCTGTCTGTCTGTCTGTCTGTCTGTCTGTCTGTCTGTCTGTCTGTCTGTCTGTCTGTCTGTCTGTCTGTCTGTCTGTCTGTCTGTCTCTCTCTCTCTCTCTCTCTCTCTCTCTCTCTCTCTCTCTCTATGTGTCCCACCCCACCCCACACACACCCCTCACCCCACCCCACCCCTCTCTCTCTTCCTCAAGCGTCGAAAGAGTGGAAGATTCTCTGCATACAACTGCAGATTCACGCCGCGTAGAGTTACGTCATCAGCTGTTGGTGTCTCCTCACCAGCTCCTCACCAGAGACAGGCTGTGTACTTCCCTCTGTGTGGTTTTCGCCTTCACCTTTCCCTGTGTGGTTTTTGCCTTTACACGCACCCCCACCCCTCCACCCCCACCTCCCACCCCCCAAAGAAAAATTTCCTTGCCTTCTTCACACGCGCCAAACACGTGATCAACGGTAGCTAGATATCATCACCACTGGTGAATATTTGTGTGGGTGAGCACATTAATTCAATTTAAGCAAAATACTTTGTATCAACACATATGTATTTGCTACTCATATTGCAGCAGTTTACGGATATAACAATCAGAAAAGTATCTTACATTGTTCATATTAAATCCCATTTTGATTATGCTTCGTCAATGATGGATGGGTCTAATACTGTCGATTTGAATAAGTAAAACATAGCAAAAACTATGAATACCTCAGTCTGTACTGATGATGAAAAAAGTACTTACATCATGCCCCTCCGAAAGCAGTTTCTTTGCAATAAAAAACACAAACAAATGCACATACACACGCGCGCGCACACACACACACACGCACGCACGCACGCACGCACGCATACACACACACACACACACACACACACACAGACACACACACACACGCACAAAGTTATCTGAGGCCCCATTCCATTTTTCTCAAATTTTCCACAAAAATCACAGGCCTCGTGTCACCAGAAATGATTTGATAGGTTCACGACCCCTTAGAGCTGTACGCAAATCATATCTCTCTTACTCGGGTGCAAAGTGTTCAACCTTTTATTTGTGAATTTAGGCCAGCATCCTCCACTACGGGTTTCAAGAAGCGATTTGTTTAAAACCACGAAAAAAAGACAACAACAACAAAATGAAACATGTGATGTAGTGTGGAACTGTGATTGTTGTCTCTTAATTTTTTAATGCTTAGTTAATGTCGTATTTTCGCTGCGTTGTGAATGTTTGAATGCAAGGACTAAGTGAATGATAAGCTTCTACGCCTAATTTATCACCCTTGCTAAATAATGTGGATTCACTCAACAAAATGGATGTAGTGCCGAACGTCGATCCATGCCGTGCTGGACTGGTTCGTCAGGTAGTTATTGACCCATCGTCTTTCCTTCTCACTGTTTGCACCATGGTGTCTGTAAGTCTCACTATGTGTTTTTGTACATCCATGTACACGTTTCTGTGTATTTTTGTACAGGCATGTACAAGTCTCTGCGTATTTTTGTACAGGCACGTCTATATACAAACCATACAAGCATGTACAAGTCTGTGTATTTTTGTACAGGCACGTACAAATCTCTGTGTGTTTTCATACAGGCATGTACACGTGTCTGTGTGTTTTCGCACAGGCATGCACGAGTTTCTGTGTGTGTGTTTTCAAACAGGCATGTATAAATCTCTGTGTGTTCTCGTACTGGCAGGTTCACGTTTCTGTGTGTGTTTTACACAGGCATGTAGAAGTCTCTGTGTATCTGTATATATATTTTCGCTGTCTGTCTGTCTGTCTGTGTGTGTGTGTGTGTGTGTGACACTCATACGTTTCCACAGTTTTATTCCGATCGACTTGAAACTTGGTATGGGGTTAGGTGTGGACCTGGGTCAGGTCAACGTGGGGTTAAAAAAATGGTGTTGCCATGGTAACCGGAAGTGGGCACAAACAAGATGGCCGCCGAAAACTCAAAGTGCTCCGATTTGACCGAAATTTGGTGTGTGGGTAGGTAAAGTCAGATGATGAAGATCTGTGAACAAATTTTTTGGTTACCATGGTTACGTCACGAGAAAAACAAGATGGCGGCTGAGGAAACAATGGACGACTGTGTCGCAGGCGGCGAAGCCGCCTGAGACACAGGAGTTCCCATCGACTTAAAACTTGGTATGGGGTTAGATGTGGGCCGGGGTCAGGTCATGGTGGGGTTAAAAAAAGGTGTCGCCATGGTAACCGGAAGTGGGCACAAACAAAATGGCCGCCGAAAACTCAAAGTGCTCCGATTTGACCGAAATTTGGTGTATGGGTAGGTAAAGTCAAATGATGAAGATCTGTGAACACATTTTTGGTTATGGTTACGTAATGAGAAAAACAAAATGGCGGCTGAAGAATTTGGCTTTGTATGTGGCTTTGACGCTTTGCGCATTGCCTGGCCGCGAAGCGGCTAGTCTCTATATATATTTTCGCTGTGTGTCTGTGTGTGTGTGTGTGTGTGTGTGTGTGTGTGTGACACTCATACGTTTCCACAGTTTTATTCCGATCGACTTGAAACTTGGTATGGGGTTAGGTGTGGACCTGGGTCGGGTCAACGTGGGGTTAAAAAAATGGTGTCGCCATGGTAACCGGAAGTGGGCACAAACAAGATGGCCGCCGAAAACTCAAAGTGCTCCGATTTGACCGAAATTTGGTGTGTGGGTAGGTACAATCGAATGATGAAGATCTGTGAAAATATTTTTTGGTTGTCATGGTTACCTCACGAGAAAAACAAGATGGCGGCTGAAGAATTTGGACGACTGTGTCTCAGGCGGCGAAGCCGCCTGAGACACAGGAGTTCCCATCGACTTAAAACTTGGTATGGGTTAGGTGTGGGCCGGGGTCAGGTCATGGTGGGGTTAAAAAATGGTGTTGCCATGGTAACCGGAAGTGGGCAAAACCAAGATGGCCGCCAAAAACTCAAAGTGCTCCGATTTGACCGAAATTTGGTGTGTGGGTAGCTGAAACTTGGTGTGGGGTTAGGTGTTGCCCTGGGTCAGGTCATGGTGGGGTTAAAAAATGGTGTTGCCATGGTAACCGGAAGTGGGCACAAACAAGATGGCCGCCGAAAACTCAAAGTGCTCCGATTTGACCGAAATTTGGTGTGTAGGTAGGTACAGTCGAATGATGAAGATCTGTGAAAATATTTTTTGGTTGTCATGGTTACGTGACGAGAAAAACAAGATGGCGGCTGAAGAATTTGGACGACTGTGTCGAAGGCGGCGAAGCCGCCTGAGACACAGGAGTTCCCATCGACTTAAAACTTGGTATGGGTCAGGTGTGGGCTGGGGTCAGGTCATGGTGGGGTTAAAAAATGGTGTTGCCATGGTAACCGGAAGTGGGCAAAACCAAGATGGCGGCCGAAAACTCAAAGTGCTCCGATTTGACCGAAATTTTGGTGTGTGGGTAGACTAAGTCAAATGATGAAGATCTGAGAAGAACAAAATGGCGGCTGAAGAATTTGGCTTTGTATGTGGCTTTGGCACTTTGCGCAGTGCCTGGCCGCGAAGCGGCTAGTCTCTATATATATTTTCGCTGTCTGTGTGTCTGTGTGTGTGTGTGTGACACTCATACGTTTCCACAGTTTTATTCCGATCGACTTGAAACTTGGAATGGGGTTAGGTGTGGACCGGGGTCAGGTCAACGTGGGGTTAAAAAAATGGTGTTGCCATGGTAACCGGAAGTGGGCACAAACAAGATGGCCGCTGAAAACTCAAAGTGCTCCGATTTGACCGAAATTTGGTGTGTAGGTAGGTACAATCGAATGATGAAGATCTGTGAAAAAAAATTTTGGTTACCATGGTTACGTCACGAGAAAAACAAAATGGCGGCTGAGGAAACAATGGACGACTGTGTCTCAGGCGGCGAAGCCGCCTGAGACACAGGAGTTCCCATCGACTTAAAACTTGGAATGGGGTTAGATGTGGGCCGGGGTCAGGTCATGGTGGGGTTAAAAAAATGGCGTTGCCATGGTAACCGGAAGTGGGCACAAACAAGATGGCCGCCGAAAACTCAAAGTGCTCCGATTTTACTGAAATTTGGTGTGTGGGTAGGTAAAGTCAGATGATGAAGATCTGTGAACAAGGTCAACGTGGGGTTAAAAAAATGGCGTTGCCATGGTAACCAGAAGTGGGCACAAACAAGATGGCCGCCGAAAACTCAAAGTGCTCCGATTTGACCGAAATTTGGTGTGTGGGTAGGTAAAGTCAAATAATGAAGATTTGTGAACAAATTTTTCGGTTACCATGGTTACGTCACGAGAAAAACAAAATGGCGGCAGATTAAACAATGGACGACTGTGTCGAAGGCGGCGAAGCCGCCTGAGACACTGGAGTTCCCATCGACTTAAAACTTGGAATGGGGTTAGATGTGGGCCGGGGTCAGGTCATGGTGGGGTTAAAAAAATGGTGTTGCCATGGTAACCGAAGGTGGGCACAAACAAGTTGGCCGCCGAAAACTCAAAGTGCTCCAATTTGACTGAAATTTGGTGTGTGGGTAGGTAAAGTCAAATGATGAAGAACTGTGAACAAAATTTATGGTTATCATGGTTACGTCAAGAGAAAAACAAAATG